>JASDQU010500657.1:20802-32251 GCA_032191745.1 Picea mariana | reverse complement strand
GACCTCCTTAATCAAGTTTTGAGTGAAGCTACTTTCATTTTGAGGAGTTTTATCTGTGTCCATGATATGTGGAAATGACAATATAAATTGTATTTTCCACTAAGTTGATAATCTACCATATGTTCCATCTGTATCTTCATGGGTGTGATCAATTGGGAAGGAGTTTACACACACTTTTGTAATAATATTATTTGGTGTGAGGATGGATGTAAAATCATATAGATAATGGTTCTTGTTGTCACCTTGAACTTTGCAGAGTTGCAAGATTAAAATCGGTGGTAGTTTGTTTAAGAAACATCTTGATGTTTATAAGATTGCATGGCTAAGATATATTATATTCTTGACACCTTTCATAAGATTCATTTTGTAATAGGGAAGCGGGATGTCTTGAACATGTATTGAAGACCGTTCTTGATATACCAAATGCAAAAAATTATCAACCATTGAGTCATGTGACATGTTTGATCATAAAGCTATGGAGGATATAGTGAAGTTTTAACTTTTATTTAGAAAATGGAGTAAAAAGATAACAAAACCCTCAATCTTGTGCCCATGTGTAATCATATTATAAAGATGAAATGGTAAACTATAAGCGGTAAGATAAACTAGGAGACTACAGGGAATGCGACTTGACATTTCATTCTTTCCTAATATTGGTATGTAAGTATTCAATTGTCTATATTTTCATGTATATTTATTAAGAATTTCATAGGATTTTTTTTATTCCAATCTTTGGCCATAGTAAGCTTACATACAATTTATAATGTTCTCATTGTGAAATTTTTTAATTTGGTTTCAATATTAAAATTGTTGGACTAGTGATGTCTCAAGTAACTTTTTGAAAAAATTCACAACACTCTTCACACTTTTCAATGTAGTGTTTTTTTATAATTGCAACCTCTAGAAAATTCCTTCTCCGTATATTGTTTAATTTGGTCTATGACACTAGAGGATGATTAAGATTGGAAAAATCCTCATTATAATGTGGTGGCATTGTTTTTAGTATATAAATTGCAGTGAATAATTTGAGAGTTTTCCTTGTTCCATTTAGTGTGTTTGTGTTTCCATTTAGGAATTTCTTATTGTAACTAGCTAAGTTGGATATTGTTATGCCAAAATATTTATACCGTTCATTTTGGAAAGCATCGATGCTATCAAATTTCATTTTAAAGAAGCTCGTTTCCGTTTTGTTGTCACCCCTATTTATAGCTAGTTTTGATTCCAATGAATTGTACACAATGTATTTTCATTCATTATTACCGTTAGTATCTTTAATCAAGTTCCACCAATCATTCATTGAACCTAAGACATTCATTTTTACAAAATATTTCATTTCTTGAGTGTTTGATGAAGAAGTATTCATCTTCATCTTCATTGGAACCTATTTGTATTACAAACCGATGAGATGAATTATGCAATCACCATTTATAGTGATTAGATGGCCTTAATGTCACTATATTTCATCTGAACAATTCATGTTAATGGGATATTGCAACTGTGGAAGTGGATCGTTTATCTCACTCCACCTATCAATATCTACCGCAAATCAAATTTATTGCAAATGTATATCTAACGAGACACCACTAAGGTGCACCAATTGGCCAATAAGTTAGATTATTATAGAACCCTTTAATGGACTAATGTGGGTGCAATCTTGTGTGAAGATTTTATAAATATGAATACCATACTAAAGACAATTTAACTTTTCCTTTAAACACATTTTCAACAGTTCCCACAATAACATACCTATTATCATATGATCATATATTAGATTCACTAATAATAATTTAAACTTCATACTATGTTATCAACATGTGAAGATGGTGATCCTCTTCATTGGTGAAGCTCTTGAACTTGAAATGAATTATTGTAAATATTGGTCATGATATTATCTCACAAGTTTTCAGTAATAGGGAACACTTGTTACATCGGGATACATGTTTTCCTTTACAACAAACCTCTTTGATCCAAACATATGTCCTTGAATAAGTTTTCCTAAATCGTAGTTGATATAAAACACAAGGCTATGTGTTGATCTTGATCTTGATTTGATTTGGTTTCTTTTAATATCACAAGTTAGAACTTCATCTTACAGAAGAAAAAAAGTACACTCCACAATGAGTGTTTTCCCATGTCTTCACTTCTTCATTAGTTCAAGGCAATGGAACCTCTTCATTTAAACATTTTTAACAAATGCACAACAAAGCATTTGAGTGTGATATCTTTATAATGTAGTTTTTCCAACTTGTATTTTCTTTTTTACAACTCATGAATTTCTCAAAAACAAGAATATATCTTCTCCTTCCACAAATGTAAGAGACATTAACGACAATCTAAAAATTTAACAATCAAACCATCTATAATTATAATTGTAATGAAATGTATGTTAATTAAAAAAATTGTATTGATATACAAATTTAGTGAAAAATGAATAACCAACCACAAATGCCTCAACTATACAATATTTTTTCTAAATAACACATAAAATTTAATACTCTTATAATTTATGGATTCATTAGCTCGAACACTCTTTTATGGTGTACGATTAAAATGCTCACATTCTTTGTAAAAAAAATTCAATTTATTGAAGATAAATAACATATAAAATTTAATACTCGTATAATTTATTGATTCATTAGCTTCACCAGTCTTTTATCTTGTACCATTAAAATGCTCATGTTCTTTGTAAAAAAAATATTCAATTTATTGAAGATGAATAATTTTCAATTTATTGAAGATAAACAAATGTCAATTAAATCTTAATAAGCATCTTTAGTTTAAACATATTCATTTAACTACATGCTTAAACACCACACATATGTTATCTATGTTTCTTCTAATGGTAACTTTGGCATATCACTTCTTTGATTTTATCGATACATTGAAAAATTACTTTCGAGTCCTCTATGAGACACAAATAAGCTATCTTCACTAAGTTATGTTAGTTTAATTCCAAGAATCTAGTCATGAAAGGAATGAAGGGTCACACATTCTTATTAATTATATGGTAGAGACAAAGGTTGTTAACCAATAATGATCTTGTTATTGATTGTTTTATATATATATTTTTAAAATAAATTTCAAAACCAACGTGATCTTTCATTTAATTATAAATTTCAAAACCTTGACCGTGATCTTTCTTAATAAAAAGTTTAACTATATTGTATAGGTCAGTGATTTTATATTTAATGGCATGTCGCACTCAATACACACACGAAACATCATGATTTCATAAAACTCCAGTGTCATAATCGTCGAACCCACAATGAAGATAAGTTTGCTTCTCATACTCGGTTTTCATGGCACTCCAAAAATGTTTCAATCATTTGATAGTAATATCTCTAAGAGTTTTAGTGTGAGTTACCTTAATGCCAGAATCAATCTAGTAGTATAATATACATTCAATATTGTAGATTCATCATAGGYAAGAAAGGGTGGGTGTCCCTTCTCTTGGTCACTCGAAATATTAAATTGCAAAAAATGGTGGGTGTTAATTCACCTTATCACTCAAATTTCTAAATTATATGAAAGGTCGAGTGCTAGTTCTCTTCATCATTTTATTGCTAAAATTGCGAGAAAGGGTATACGCTCTTCCTTGTCACTCGAATGAAAAAATTGTTAGAAAGGATGAGTACTCCTCACCACTCAAATGCCATTATTGTGAGACATGTAGGTGCTCTTTTTCTGGTTACCCAAATGCATAAATTGTGAGAAAAGGAAGACACTCCTTCTCATCACTCGAATCCCTAAGTTGTAAATTAAAATAGGGAATTCCTAATTTCCAAATTAAAATAGGGGAAGTGATTGTTCTTCTCATCACTCAAATTTCTAAATTGTGACAAAGAGTAGGTGGTCCACTCAAATGTCTAAATCGTGACAAAGAGTATATTCTCTTCTACCTCTTCACTCAAATGCTTAAATTTTAAGAATGGCTAGTTCTCTTTGTCCTCATCACCCAAATTCTTTAATTGTTAGAAATGGAATGCAGTTTATATATTCATCACCCCAATTCCTAATGTCATGACCCTATAATATTGAACAAAGTTCGAACTACAACATCCCGCTCTTGCACACATTGAGCGAAATTATCCTTTGAGGACACTTTCTTGCAAGTGATCCAAGTTATTATACTATTGGTCGTTTTGATTATGATTATGAGATATGATGGATTTGATGAAATGCTATTTTGTTGTATTTACATACAAATGTTATTGACTAGGTTCTCCTAAGTGTGTAGGACTCTGGACATTGAGGATGCAAAAGCATCGATGAAACCCCTTGGACTCCGAATCAAGTCATGGAGTGGAAAATTGGGGTTTGAATGTTGTTGATGTGACATATGTACATATTATTATATGTTATGATTATTGACTATTATTGTTGACATGATTCCTTGTTGGATGCAGGTTGACGAAAGCTTTCCAACTAGACTCACATGTGGAGCAGAGGGGTCATGCACGAGAACCAGAGACTTTGAGGGAGAGGTGTGGCAACAACCCTGTCACATCCTACTATCACTCCCGTCGTGGCTCGAACTATAGGTTAATGATTACCTAGTTCGAGAAGACCCTCGATTCCATGAGGGAAGACTGTGAGAGTCGTTCACGTTGATTCTAAGGGGCGTGCAATAAGGAAGCGACCTTATTCCTTAGAGGTCCTTAGTCTCCCACAACATCACCTGGTGGAGTATTGACTCTAGGGGTTTGACGTCTACCAAGTTCAATAAAGAGGTGAGTGACACCCTTGGAGCATGTAGTGCGTCTTGAAGGGGACATCGCACAAGGAAAATGGAAACAGGCGAGTGGCACCTTATGACTCCCCTCCTCCACGAGTTTGCAGAGGTATTTAAACCTCCAGAAGGACTTCCCCCCTCCTGCCACATTGACCATTCCATTCATCTCATCCTCGGATTAGCCTTATATAACGCCCCTACTTACCGGTTGGCCCCAACAGAAACAAAGGAAATGGAAAGACAACTGACCGAACTCATCAACTCTGGCCACATTCAATCTTCCCTAAACGAGATACCTCAGAAATGCACCTTGTCACGGGTTACTGAACCTTGAACAAAGCCACAATAGAAAATTGTTACCCCCTTCCTCGGATTGAGGAACTACTCGACACCCTCCAAGGAGCCAAGTGGTTTACTAAATTGGATTTGACAGCTGGCTACCATCAAGTTGGAATGAACACAGAAGATGTTTGGAAAACAACATTCAAGACCAAATTTGGTCTTTTTGAGTGGAAATTCATGCCTTTCTGTCTCACCAACACCCCGGCCACTTTCATGAGGCTCATGAATGACATCTTCAGAGAACATTTGGGTCTATCTGTGGTCATCTACTTAGATGAAATTATCATCTTCAGTCTGACATGGGACACTCTCATGCAACATGTCCGACAAGTTCTACAAATTCTCCAAGACACAAGTTGCAAGTCAAAGAGAAGAAATCATATTTTTGAAAGACTTCAGTCCCCTATCTCATCTTTGTGGTCAACTCAGAAGGTATTCAACTAGATCCATCTCGCATCCAAGCATTGAAACAATGGCCTCTACCTTCTTCAACTAAGGAGTTGAAAATCTTTTTGGGTGGCACCAATTTCTATCGTAACTTCATTCCCTCTTTTTCAAATATCTCTTGACCTTTGCATCAACTCTCAAATACTTCTTCTACATTCATATAGACCAAAGAAGAAACTACTCACTTTGCTCACCTCAAAGACGCCCTTTGCTCATCCCCCGTTTTACATATGCCAGACCTCTCCCAACCCTTTGATATTAATTCCAATGCCTCACAATATGCGATTGGTTCCTATGACATCCCCCAAAATCAAATATTTTGGAAATTTAAAATTTTTGGGAAATTATTCCGTTTTTGGTAAATTCAAATTTGGAAATTTTTTTCCATTTATGGAAATTCTGAATTTCGAATTTGTTAATTGTAATAAATTATTATGACCTGTTGGGAAGAACTCTGATTTGACCCAACTAACTATTTGACAATGACACTTGTTTAAAAACACAGTATTTTATATTGATTGCAGGAAGACAAATGGAACAACCATGTTAAAAGTAGTTGACCATGACTCCATGAGTGGGGAACATGTTGGAACTACCTCTAGGATTATTTTTACAAGTTGCAAATTAGTGATTTGGCCATTGGCAACCCCTGAAAATCAGGGATTTAGGAAGCTGCAAAAATTCCAAGGAAGGGAAAAGACCTAGGCAAGTTACAAATAAGCATATGTGAGGAGGCAGGACGCTGCTAAGTATGCTGGGGAACAAAGTCTATTTTCCTTTTTTCACTTGCTATTATGAACACTGGAAGGGTGTGAGGCAAGGCGAAAAAGTGACTGAATTGAAGGGCAATGTTGTAGAGGGATTCCAAGTTTGCCCTTATGGACTCATGGTCAGGCAAGGGGGTGAATCGGGTAAGTAATCGTGGCTACTTGGTTCTACGATTGGGAGGAACATGGATGTTCCCTTTGTTTTCTCCGCGATTTTAGTTCATATATGATACTCTAAACTCTATCTATCTAAATGATTTTATATTGGATATAATGTACATGTTATAGCTAAACAGAAAGGAGTTCTAGTATCTATTTTGTTGATCGTATAATTGTTGAAATTCTTTTCCTATACCTAAATATTCAGTATTTTACCCTCTGTTGGACGAATTGGTTATTGATATACTGGGATCCTTAAAGCTAGTATGAATGCAATAACCTAGACCAAGGTTGTTTGAATTGAGGAATAATACAATCCTCTTAGTTATCATATAGTTATGCATAAATTATGGAATCATCCCTTAAGGAATCCTCTACTATGGAATTTAGACCCTGTATGTAAATAAAACATATGATATTCTCATCAAATATTTAGTGAATAGACTGTAGGATTTAATTTTGGAATTATTTCCGGAAATCAAATTCTAAACAGAATCAAATATGTATCAATGAATGAACAGAGCTATTATATGCATATATATGTTTCAAACTTTAGATAGAATCGAATATGTATCAATGAACGAACAAAGCTATTATATGCATGTATATGTTTCAAACTTTAAACATATTCGAATTTGTAACAATGAAGAAACAGAGCTATTATATGCATATGTATGCTTCAAACTTCAAACATAATCAAATATGTATCATTGAACGAACAGAACCGATATGTGCATATGGATATTTCCATTCTGTAACTTAATTAAAAAAAGGGAAAAAAAAATTCACTCATATAGTCTAAAACGATGAAGCATAGGGGAATGAACTTAATCCAAGGAGTAAGACTACCCTAAACGGTACGATTTAATCATGTTAGTATCATACTACAGGAAAGCGAATAAATGATTTTGTCAATACATCATTAACGTTTGACACTTCTTACATATTATGTGCGCAGAGAGAACACTATTCTTTAGAATAACTATCGAACAATTGCTTCGTATTTTACAGAAAGAGTTTCCAAAAAAATTTCATAGTAATGCAATCGATCCAGAGGATACAATCTATCGAAAGGATAAGAATTCTACGAAAATAAACGCAGAGATTTGGAATGTGAAACCCCACCTCCGAACGATTTCTTTTGGGCTAAAGTCCAAACAAACAGTTTTCGATAACAAGAGACTATCCATACAGTCATCAACAAAGTCCAGTAATGAAGGCCATTATAACTATTAAATATTTTCTGAATACCTTTAAATCACATAAGTAATGTACAGAATGTCGAAGATAAGCCTTTTTCCGAAAATATTTATTACGGTTCCTCCATTACTATGCTTAACATATATAAGAATTTCCCAACAAGTAATACTTAGAGTTGTCCGCCATTGCTAGTATTTGGGCTATCAGTCCTTTCATACATCAAGATCGACTATGAATGTATGTATATATATTTCTATCCTTAAAGGGATCTTTAAGAAAAAACAAAACGGGATTTAAAACCCCTCAGACATCTGACATAGGAAGTCAGTGCATAAAGTGATGTTACTTCTAGCAGCAGTAAACTCCGAATATAATCGTGACCTCCATGCTTGATTTAAGAAGCAAGTTGAGAGCCATTTTTTTATGGAACCCAAGTACCTTTGTCATGTTGAGCAGAGGCTGGTACTTGCACCGAGAAGTGGGCATCCCTTCATTCATCCATCACAGGAAAACATTAGTAAAGTACAGAATTAAACTTTAAATTATAAATGTATAGTTTGAGTATCACAACGATGCCAGACTACTTAACTTAAGGGCCGAAAACACCATGGCCTCCTATTTTCGTGCCTGGTTTTATAATGTGACACTGGCTGAGGAGAGAATGATGCTTGGAACTTCTGGTGGGTACCTCGTAACAAACAGAGTCCCACCATTAATACAAAGATATCCCTTTTGCCACAGAATTAAGCAAATACTTAAAAGAGGAAATAGCACTACGAATCAAGAAGTTCAATCTATTATAAACAAAAGCCTTCTACGAACAAAAATGAAGAACGTAAGGGATGACATCATACATATAAACAATATAAGTTCTCGGGAAAGTACCCCAACTCAGTAAGAGATAAATTATCGGTAGACTACCACTATACTACAAATAAAATGCATCAATCACAGTGGAGGAGAGACACGGTGGACCTTTTATTCCCCTGGAATCTCTATACGACGTATGAATAAACCCTTTTTGTGCTACATAGAAGTGACTCCCGAAACAGTTACTAATCTCAAAGTAAAACAAACGGAACCGAAAGAATCCCACGGGACACAAACAAAAGATGCAAAATAGGTCTTTAAGATCACGGTGGTTACTCTCGGTAACAACCTCTTCTACAATCGACATTAAAATGAAGGGAGAAATCGCATAGACTTTGAACCTAATACAGGAAGTAAATATTTTCGTAACCCACACCATGAACCCTCTCATTTCGAACTTAAGATATGATAGTTTCATAAAATCTTACCAGGTAGTCGGACATTGCCACTGAATTCACCATTGATGGCCACAGAGGCGGTAACACTTCCCTATGGAATAATGCATAATACAGAACCCTCCTCTTTGGAATCACAAGAGTAGGAATGAGACCGCCAAAACTTAAGAGGGATGAGTACCACCCTTGACAGCCCGGGAAGTACAAGCCATGTGCTAGGGCAAGGTTGGCGACTCAGGATTGGGAAGAATAGGAGGACAAGCTGTTGGGTCTGAGGTTAGTAATACCTAATTAATTCCAAGACAGAGCCTTAACACCTCCTAACAGGTACACCTTCCTTCCTTAAATGTCAAAGATACGAAGTTAAACAATAGTAAAACCATGACTGTCCAATGTAAATAATCGATCGCTATACCTTTGTCTTTGAAGTGCTCCTTCCTCTACACCAACAGGACAAGAAGGGGTAGTTAGTTAGTTACACAGTGATCGATGCAGGACGAGTCGTGGTTGAGTTTGTTAAGGTGGAGACAAATTGTATCATAACTAACAGGAAACCATCAGAGAGAACGCATTGTTAACCACTCATAAATCACCTTTAATAGCAGTAGCTCGTTCCTAGTACGTATTGGATTTCTATTATCGATATAGCTAGCTAGGAGTACAAACATTTAATCTCAGGGTTATAAAATTGTGTGCAAAGTCCAATTAGCCCGACTCTCTTAATTAGGGGAACCATAAATTCAAATCCTAGCGTATGGGTGAATACATGTAGGTAATAATGTCTACATAGTAAGATATAGGAGTTAGAAAAATGCCTATATTTCGATGGAACCTCTCTTATGTGTAAGATAGTATGACAAAGGGTTACTCCAAGCCAAAAAGGGAAATGTAAGCACCCATCTTATGAGATGATAAAGTTCGATTAATTATAGGATAATGTACCAAAGAATTTTTATTTTTTTTATGATAAATTTGAGGTTCATTACAGTTCCGTACTTAAATAGGGAGGACACCCTATTGCTTACCACTCTGAAACCCTGCCCGAGGTAAAGAAAAATTATAGCACTATGACATGGAATTTTTTAGTCTGGTGTAAGCACTCAAATAATGGGTGCATTATTTGTTGGGTAAAGAAACCATTCTTCATACCGACCACCACCCTTTGATTTTCATCAACTCTCAATCAAAGATTCGGGAACAAAGGCACATTAAATGGGCCTCCTACATTCAACAATTTCACTTAGTCATCAGATACAAGAAAGGTATTTCTAATCAAATGGGTGATTTGCTAAGTCGACCTCCCACTCTAGTTCTTTCCATTCTAGAAGTATGTTGTGCTACTTATGACACATGGAAATATCAATATGCTATTGACACTGACTTTCGAGATATTTGGGAAGATTTGTAAATCCCCACAGTGATCAATCAGACCCCCTTCCTAGACTACACTCTTCGGGATGGGTGGCTATATAAGTTGAATTTGCTATGTGTTCCATACTCAGAAGACTACCTCTTTCTCATCAGGGAATCACAGGCTTCAGCCTATGGGGGCCACTTCGGGACCACAAAGACCACCCAACATGTGCAACGTCATTTTCATTGGCCTTCCATGCAACCTCAAGTTGAAAAATTTATCAGAGCTTGTGCCCTATGCTCACAATCCAAGCCATCCAACCAAAAGCATGGGTTGTATCAACCACTCTTGCTTCCTTCTCAACCTTGGGATTCAATCTCAATGGACTTCCCAAGTGGACTTCCAACAACCCAAAAGAAACATGATGCAATCTGGGTAGTGGTATGCTACTTCAACAAAATGGCACTTTTTATCCCATGCACAAATACTACTACAACAACGTAAACAACATAACTCTACTTCCATCATGTATGGCCCCATTTTGGCCTCGCAAGTAGTATCATCTCAAATAGAGATTCTCGTTTCCTTAATACATTTTGGAAGACCATATGGGTGCTATTGGGGTGCCACCTCAAGTTTTCTACTACATTCCATCCTCAAATGGATGGCCAAACATAGATTGTCAATAGAGTCTTGGTGCATGCTCTCCAAACTCACTTTGGGCACAGCAAACAATGAGACAATTACTTACACATTCTCCAACATAGCTGCAACAAGGCAACCCATTCTTCTAGAGGATTTTCACCTTTTGAAGTCTACTTGGGCTTCCAACCAGCATCTCTAGCCAAGCTTCCGCTCACTTGGGCTGTAACAACCCTCCTGGCTAAGGAAATCTACTCAGTCAACTGGTGAAATTTTTTTTTTTGTTTGTTTGTTAAAGTGTGTGCGCGTGTGTAGAAGAAACATCCCCCTAGACTCTAAGTCAACAGTTGAACCGACAGGACGCAAGTAAAACGAACACAATCAAGACGAACCGACATATCATAGAGACAACAAGAAGCAAACGCCCTCGGACCGGAGGTGGGCAACTAATGGCTGTAGGCAGAGACAGACACCAGGGGTTAGGCGCAGTACGGTCACAGAATGAAAGAATCCATCAGTAGAGTCGCAGTAGTGGAACTGT
>JASDQU010500657.1:0-20752 GCA_032191745.1 Picea mariana | reverse complement strand
GCTAAGATATATTATATTCTTGACACCTTTCATAAGATTCATTTTGTAATAGGGAAGCGGGATGTCTTGAACATGTATTGAAGACCGTTCTTGATATACCAAATGCAAAAAATTATCAACCATTGAGTCATGTGACATGTTTGATCATAAAGCTATGGAGGATATAGTGAAGTTTCAACTTTTATTTAGAAAATGGAGTAAAAAAATAACAAAACCCTCAATCTTGTGCCCATGTGTAATCATATTATAAAGATGAAATGGTAAACTATAAGCGGTAAGATAAACTAGGAGACTACATGGAATGAGACTTGACGTTTCATTCTTTCCTAATATTGGTATGTAAGTATTCAAATTGTCTATATTTCCATGCATATTTATTAAGAATTTCATAGAATTATTTTTATTCCAATCGTTGGCCATAGTAAGCTTACATGCAATTTATAATGTTCTCATTGTGAAATTTTTTAATTTGGTTTCAATATTAAAATTGTTGGACTAGTGATTTCTCAAGTAACTTTTTGAAAAAATTCACAACACTCTTCACACTTTTCAATGTAGTGTTTTTTTATAATTGCAACCTCTAGAAAATTCCTTCTCCGTATATTGTTTAATTTGGTCTATGACACTAGAGGATGTTTAAGATTTGAAAAATCCTCATTATAATGTGGTGGCATTGTTTTTAGTATATAAATTGCAGTGAATAATTTGAGAGTTTTCCTTGTTCCATTTAGTGTGTTTGTGTTTCCATTTAGGAATTTCTTATTGTAACTAGCTAAGTTGGATATTGTTATGCCAAAATATTTATACCATTCATTTTGGCAAACATTGATGCTATCAAATTTCATTTTAAAGAAGCTCGTTTCTGTTTTGTTGTCACCCCTATTTATAGCTACTTTTGATTCCAATGAATTGTACACAATGTATTTTCATTCATTATTACCGTTAGTAGATTTAATCAAGTTCCACCAATCATTCACAAACCGATGAGATGAATTATGCAATCACCATTTATAGTGATTAGATGGCCTTAATGTCACTATATTTCATCTGAACAATTCATGTTAATGGGATATTGCAACTGTGGAAGTGGATCGTCTATCTCACTCCACCTATCAATATCTACCTCAAATCAAATTTATTGCAAATGTATATCTAATGAGACACCACTAAGGTGCRCCAATTGGCCAATAACTTAGATTATTATAGAACCCTTTAATTGACTAATGTGGGTGCAATCTTGTGTGAAGATTTTATAAATATGAATACCATACTAAAGACAATTTAACTTTTCCTTTAAACACATTTTCAACAGTTCCCACAATAACATACCTATTATCATATGATCATAGATTAGATTCACTAATAATAATTTAAACTTCATACTATGTTATTCAACATGTGAAGTGATGGTGATCCTCTTCATTGGTGAAGCTCTTGAACTTGAAATGAATTCATTGTAAATATTGGTCATGATATTATCTCACAAGTTTTCAGTAATAGGGAACACTTGTTACATGGGGATACATGTTTTCCTTTACAACAAACCTCTTTGATCCCAACATATGTCCTTGAATAAATTTTCCTAAATCGTAGTTGATATAAAACACAAGGCTATGTGTTGATCTTGATCTTGATTTGATTTGGCTTCTTTTAATATCACAAGTTAGAACTTCATCTTACAGAAGAAAAAAAGTACACTCCACAATGAGTGTTTTCCCATGTCTTCACTTCTTCATTAGGTCAAGGCAATGGAACCTTCTCATTTAAACATTTTTAACAAATGGACAACAGAGCATTTGAGTGTGATATCTTTATAATGTAGTTTTTCCAACTTGTATTTTCTTTTTTACAACTCATGAATTTCTCAAAAACAAGAATATATCTTCTCCTTCCACAAATGTAAGAGACATTAACGACAATCTAAAAATTTAACAATCAAACCGTCTATAATTATAATTGTAATGAAATGTATGTTAACTAAAAAAATTGTATTGATATACAAATTTAGTGAAAAATGAATAACCAACCACAAATGCCTCAACTATACAATATTTTTTCTAAATAACACATAAAATTTAATACTCTTATAATTTATGGATTCATTAGCTCGACCACTCTTTTATGGTGTACCATTAAAATGCTCACATTCTTTGTAAAAAAAATTCAATTTATTGAAGATAAATAACACATAAAATTTAATACTCGTATAATTTATTGATTCATTAGCTTCACCAGTCTTTTATCTTGTACCATTAAAATGCTCATGTTCTTTGTAAAAAAAATATTCAATTTATTGAAGATGAATAATTTTCAATTTATTGAAGATAAACAAATGTCAATTAAATCTTAATAAGCATCCTTAGTTTAAACATATTCATTTAACTACATGCTTAAACATCACACATATGTTATCTATGTTTCTTCTAATGGTAACTTTGGCATATCACTTCTTTGATTTTATCAATACATTGAAAAATTGCTTTCGAGTCCTCTATGAGACACAAATAAGCTATCTTCACTAAGTTATGTTAGTTTACTTCCAAGAATCTAGTCATGAAAGGAATGAAGGGTCACAAATGCTTATTAATTATATGGTAGAGACAAAGGTTGTTAACCAATAATGATCTTGTTATTGATTGTTTTATATATATATTTTTAAAATAAATTTCAAAACCAACATGATCTTTCGTTTAATTATAAATTTCAAAACCTTGACCATGATCTTTCTTAATAAAAGGTTTAACTATATTGTATAGGTCAGTGATTTTATATTTAATGGCATGTCACACTCAATACACACACGAAACATCATGATTTCATAAAACTCCAGTGTCATAATCGTCAAACCCACAATGAAGATAAGTTTGCTTCTCATGCTCGGTTTTCAGGGCACTCCAAAAATGTTTCAGTCATTTGATAGTAATATCTCTAAGAGTTTTACTGTGAGTTACCTTAATGCCAGAATCAATCTAGTAGTATAATATACATTCGATATTGTAGATTCATCATAGGCAAGAAAGGGTGGGTGTCCCTTCTCTTGGTCACTCGAAATATTAAATTACAAAAAATGGTGGGTGTTAATTCACCTTATCACTCAAATTTTTAAATTATATGAAAGGTCGAGTGCTAGTTCTCTTCATCATTTTATTTCTAAAATTGGGAGAAAGGGTATGCGCTCTTCCTTGTCACTTGAATGAAAAAATTGTGAGAAAGGATGAGTACTCCTCACCACTCAAATGCTATTATTGTGAGACATGTAGGTGCTCTTTTTCTGGTTACCCAAATGCATAAATTGTGAGAAAAGGCAGACGCTCCTTCTCATCACTCGAATCCCTAATTTCTAAATTAAAATAGAGAATTCATAATTTCTAAATTAAAATAGGGGAAGTGATTATTCTTCTCATCACTCAAACTTCTAAATTGTGACAAAGAGTAGGTGGTCCACTCAAATGTCTAAATCGTGACAAAGAGTATATTCTCTTCTACCTCTTCACTCAAATGCTTAAATTTTAAGAATGGCTAGTTCTCTTCGTCCTCATCACCCAAATTCTTAAATTGTTAGAAATGGAATGCAGTTTATATCTTCATCACCCCAATTCCTAATGTTATGACCCTATAATATTGAACAAAGTTTGAACTGTAACATCCCTCTCTTGCACGCATTGAGCGAACTTATCCTTTGAGGACACTTTCTTGCAAGTGATCCAAGTTATTATACTATTGGTCGTTTTGATTATGATTATGAGATATTATGGATTTGATGAAAATCTATTTTGTTGTATTTACATATACAAATGTTATTGACTAGGTTCTCCTAAGTGTGTAGGACTCTGGACATTGAGGATGCAGAGGCATCGATGAAACCCCTTGGACTCCGAATCAAGTCATAGAGAGGAAAATTGGGGTTTGAATGTTGTTGATGTGACATATGTACATATTATTATATGTTATGATTATTGACTATTATTGTTGACATGATTCCTTGATGGATGCAAGTTGACGAAATCTTTCCAACTAGACTCAAATGTGGAGCATAGGGGTCATGCACGAGAACCAGAGACTTTGAGGGAGAGGTGTGGAAACAACCCTTTCACATCCTACAATCACTCCCGTCCTGGCTTGAACTATAGGTTAACGATTACCTAGTTCGAGAAGACCCTCGATTCCATGAGGGAAGAATGTGAGAGTCGTTCACGATGATTCTAAAGGGCGTGCAATAAGGAAGCGACCTTATTCCTTAGAGGTCATTAGTCTCCCACAATATCACCTGGTGGAGTATTGACTCCAGGGGTTTGACGTCTACCAAGTTCAATAAAGAGGCGAGTGACACCCTTGGAGTACGTAGTGCATCTCAAAGGGCATATCGCGCAAGGAAAATGGAAACAGGCGAGTGGCACCTTATGACTCCCCTTCTCCACGAGTTCGCAGAGCAATTTAAACCTCCAGAAGGACTTCCCCCCTCCCGCCACATTGACCATTCCATTCATCTCATCCACAGATCTTCCTTACCTAATGCCCCTACTTACCGGTTGGCCCCAACAGAAACAAAGGAAATGGAAAGAGAACTGACCGAACTCATCAACTCTGGCCACATTCAACCTTCATCTTCTCCCCGTGCTTCTACCGCCTTTGTCATCCCTAAACGAGATACCTCAGAAATGCGCCTTGTCACGGGTTACTGAACCTTGAGCAAAGCCACAATATAAAATCGTTACCCCCTTCCTCGGATTGAGGAACTACTCGACACCCTCCAAGGAGCCAAGTGGTTTACTAAATTGGATTTGACAGTCGGCTACCATCAAGTTGGAACGAACACAAAAGATGTTTGGAAAACAACATTCAAGACCAAATTTGGTCTTTTTGAGTGGAAAGTCATGCCTTTCTGTCTCACCAACACCCCAGCCACTTTCATGAGGCTCATGAATGACATATTCAGAGAACATTTGGGTCGATCTGTGGTCATCTACTTAGATGAAATTCTCATCTTTAGTCAGACATGGGACAGTCACATGCAACATGCCCGAGAAGTTCTCCAAATTCTCCAAGAACACAAGTTGCAAGTCAACGAGAAGAAATCATATTTTTGAAAGAATTCAGTCCCCTATCTCGGCTTTGTGGTCAACTCATAGGGTATTCAACGAGATCCATATCGCATCCAAGCATTGAAACAATGGCCTCTACCTTCTTCAACTAAAGAGTTGAAAATCTTTTTGGGTGGCATCAATTTCTATCGTAACTTCATTCCCTCTTTTTCAAATCTCTCTTGACCTTTGCATCAACTCTTAAATACTTCTTCTACATTCATCTAGACCAAAGAAGAAACTACTCACTTTGCTCAGCTCAAAGACGCCCTCTGCTCATCCCCCGTTTTACATATGCCAGGCCACTCCCAACCCTTTGAGATTAATTCTGACACCTCACAATATGCTATTGGTTCCTGTGACATCCCCCAAAATCAAATATTTTGGAAATTTAAAATTTTTGGGAAATTATTCCGTTTTTGGTAAATTCAAATTTGGAATTTTTTTTCCATTTATGGCAATTCCGAATTTCGAATTTGTTAATTGTAATAAATTATTATGACCTGTTGGGTAGAACTCTGATTTGACCCAACTAACTATTTGACAATGACACTTGTTGAAAAACAAAATATTTTATATTGATTGCAGGAAGACAAATGGAACAACCATGCTAAAAGTAGTTGACCATGACTCCATGGATGGGGAACATGTTGGAACTACCCCTGCGCTGATTTTTACAAGTGGAAAATTAGTGATTTGGCCATTGGCAGCCCCTGAAAATCAGGGATTTAGGAAGCTACGAAAATTCCAAGGAAGGGAAAAGACCTAGGCAGGTTACAAATAAGCATATGTGAGGAGGCAGGACGCTGCTAAGTATGCTGGGGAACAGAGTCTATTTTCCTTTTTTCACTTGTTGTTATGAACACTAGAAGGGTGTGAGGCAAGGAGAAAAAGTGATTGAATTGAAGGACAATGTTGTAGAGGGATTCCAAGTTCGCCCTTATGGACTCATGGTCAGGCAAGGGGGTGAATCGGGCAAGTAATCGTGGCTACTCGGTTCTACGGTTGGGAGGAACATGGTTGTTCCCTTTGTTTTCTCTGCGAGTTTAGTTCAGATGTGATATTCTAAACTCTTTCTGTCTGAATGATTTTATATTGGATATAACGTACATGTTATAGCTAAACAGAAAGCAGTTCTAGTATCTATTTTGTTGATCGTATAATTGCTGAAAGTCTTTTCCTATACCTAAATATTCAGTATTTTACCCTCTGTTGGACGAATTGGTTATTGATATACTGGGATCCTTAAAGATGGTATGAATGCAATAACCTAGACCAAGGTTGTTCGAATTCATGAATAATACAGTCCTCTTAGTTATCGAATAGTTACGCATAAATTCTGGAATCATCCCTTAAGGAATCCTCTACTATGGAATTTAGACCCTGTATGTAAATAAAACATATGCTATCCTCATCGATAATTCAGTGAATAGACTGTAGGATTTAATTGTGGAATTATTTCCGGAAATCAAATTCTAAACATAATCAAATATGTATCAATGAATGAACAAAGCTATTATATGCATATATATGTTTCAAACTTTAGATAGAATCGAATATGTATCAATGAACGAACAAAGCTATTATATGCATGGATATGTTTCAAACTTTAAACATATTCGAATTTGTAACAATGAACAAAGAGAACTATTATATGCATATGTATGTTTCAAACTTCAAACATAATCGAATATGTATCATTGAACGAACAGAACCGATATGTGCATATGGATATTTCCATTATGTAACTTAATTTAAAAAAGGGAAAAAAAATTCACTCATATAGTCTAAAACGATGAAGCATAGGGGAATGAACTTAATCCAAGGAGTAAGACTACCCTAAATGGGATGATTTAATCATGTTAGTATCATACTACAGGAAAGTGAATAAATTATTTCGCTGATACATCATTAACATTTGACACTTACATATTATGTGCGCAGAGAAAACATTATTCTTTAGAATAACTATCGAACAATTGCTTCATATTTTACAGAAAGAGTTTCCAAAAAAAATTCATAGTAATGAAATCGATCTAGAGGATACAATCTATCAAAAGGATAAGAATTCTATGAAAATAAACACAGAGATTTGGAATGTGAAACCCCGCCTCCGAACGATTTATTTTGGGGTAAAGTCCAAACAAACAGTTTTCGATAACAAGAGACTATCCATACAGTCATCAACAAAGTCCAGTAATGAAGGCCATTATAACTATTAAAGATTTTCTGAATACCTTTAAATCACATAAGTAATGTACAGAATGTCGAAGATAAGCCTTTTTCCCAAAATAGTTATTACGGTTCCTCCATTACTATGCTTAACATATATAATAATTTCCCAACAAGTAATACTTAGAGCTGTCCGCCATTGCTAGTATTTGGGCTATCAGTCCTTTCATACATCAAGATCGACTATGAATGTATGTATATATATTTATATCCTTAAAGGGATATTTAACAAAAAACAAAATGGGATTTAAAACCCCTCAGACATCCGACATAGGAAAGCAGTGCATAAAGTGATGTTACTTCTAGCAGCAGTAAACTCCGAACATAATCATGACCTCCATGCTTGATTTAAGAAGCGAGTTGAGAGCCATTTTTTTATGGAACCCAAGTACCTTTTTCACGTTGATCATAGGCTGGTACCTGCATCGAGAAGTGGGCATCCTTTCATTCGGCCATCACAGAAAAACATTAGTAAAGTACAGAATTAAACTTTAAATTATAAATGTATAGTTTGAGTACCACAACGATGCCAGACTACTTAACTTAAGGGATGAAAACACCATGGCCTCTAGTTGTCGTGCCTGGTTTTATAATGTGACCCTGGCCAAGGAGAAAATGATGCCTGGAACTTCTGGTGGGTACCTCGTAACAAAAAGAGTCCCACCATTCATACAAAGATACCCCTTTTTCCACAGAATTAAGCAAATACTTAACAGAGGAAATAGCACTGCGAATCAAGAAGTTCAATCTATTATAAACAAAAACCCTGTACGAACAAAAATGAAGAACGTAAGGGATGACATCATACATATAAACAATAGACGTTCTCGGGAAAGTACCCCAACTCAGTAAGAGATAAATTACTGGTAGACTACCACTATACTACAAATAAAATGCATCAATCACAGTGGAGAACAGACACGGTGGACCTTTTATTCCCCTGGAATCTCTATACGATGTATGAATAAACCCTTTCTGTGCTACATAGAAGTGACTCCCGAAACAATTACTAATCTCAAAGTAAAACAAAAGAAACCGGAAGAATCCCACGGGACACAAACAAAAGACGCAAAATAGGTCTTTAAGATCACGGTGGTTACTCTTGGTAACAACCTCTTCTACAGTCGACATTAAAATGAAGGGAGAAATCACATAGACTCTGAACCTAATACAGGAAGTAAATATTTCCATAACCCACACCATGAACCCTCCGGTTTCGAACTTAAGATATGATAGTTTCATAGAATCTTACCAGTAGTCGAACATTTCCACTGAATTAACCATTGATGGCCACAGAGGCGGTAGCACTTCCCTGTGGAATAATGCATAATACAGAACCCTCCTCTTTGGAATCACAAGAGAAGGAATGAGACCGCCAAAACCTAAGAGGGATGAGTATCACCCTTGATATCCCGGGAAGTACAAGCCATGTGCTAGGGCAAGGTTGGCGCATCAGGATTGGGAAGAATAGGAGGACAAGGCGTCAGGTCTGAGGTTAGTAATACCTAATTAATTCCAAGACAGATCCTTAACACCTCCTAACAGGTAGACCTTCCTACCTTAAATGTCAAATATACGAAGTTAAACAATAGTAAAACCATGACTGTCCAATGTAAATAATCGATCGCTATACCTTTGTCTTTGAAGTGCTCCTTCCTTTACACCAACAGAACGAGAAGGGGTAGTTAGTTAGTTACACAGTGATCGATGCGGGACGAGTCATGGTTGAGTTCGTTAAGGTGGAGACAAATTGTATCATAACTAAAACGAAACTAAAATTGCGTGCAAAGTCCAATTAGCCCGACTCTCTTAATTAGGGGAACCAGAAATTCAAATCCTAGCGTATGGGTGAATACATGTAGGTAATAATATCTACATACTAAGATATAGGAGTTAGAAAAATGCCTATATTTCGATGGAACCTCTCTTATGTGTAAGATAGTATGACAAAGGGTTACTCCAAGACAAAAAGGGAAATGTAAGCACCCATCTTACGAGATGGTAAACTTCAATTAATTAGAGGATAATGTACCAAAGAATTTTTATTTTTTTTATGATAAATTTGAGGTTCATTATAGTTCCGTACTTAAATAGGGAGGACACCCCGTTGCTTACCACTCTGAAACCCTGCCCGAGGTAAAGAAAAATTATAGTACTATGACACAGAATTTTTTAGTCTGGTGTAAGCACTCAAGTAATGGAGGCATTATTTGTTGGGTAAAGAAACCATTCTGCATACCGACCACCACCCTTTGATTTTCATCAACTCTCAATCAAAGATTCAGGAACAAAGGCACCTTATATGGGCCTCCTACATTCAACAATTTCACTTAGTCATCAGATACAAGAAAGGCATTTCTAATACAATGGTTGATTTGCTAAGTCGACCTCCCACTCTAGTTCTTTCCATTCTAGAAGTATGTTGTGCTACTTTTGACACATGGAAATATCAATATTCTACTGACACCGACTTTCGAGATATTTGGGAAGCTTTGCAAATCCCCATAGTGATCAATCATACCCCCTTCCTAGACTACAATGTTTGGGATGGGTGGCTATATAAGTTGAATTTTCTATGTGTTCCATACTCAGAAGACCGCCTCTTTCTCATCAGGGAAGCACAGGCTTCAGCCTATGGGGGCCACTTTGGGACCACAAAGACCACCCAACGTCTGCAACGTCATTTTCATTGGCCTTCCATGCAACCTCAAGTTGAAAAATTTATCAGAGCTTGTGCCCTATGCTCACAATCCAAGCCATCCAACCAGAAGCATGGGTTGTATCAACCACTCTTGCTTCCTTCTCAAACTTGGGATTCAATCTCAATGGACTTCCTAAGTGGACTTCCAACAACCCAAAAGAAACATGATGCAATCTGGGTAGTGGTATCCCGCCTCAACAAAATGGCACTTTTTATCCCATGCACAAAGACTACTACAACAATGTAAACAACATAACTCTACTTCCATCATGTATGGCCCCATTTTGGCCTCCCAAGTAGTATCATCTCAAACAAAGATTCTCGCTTCTTTAATACATTTTGGAAGACCATATGGGTGCTATTGGGGTGCCACCTCAAGTTTTCTACTACATTCCATCCTCAAATGGATGGCCAAACATAGATTGTAAATAGAGTCTTGGTGCATGCTCTCTGAACTCACTTTGGGTGCAACAAACAATGAGACAATTACTTATACATTCTCCAACATAACTGCAACAAGGGAACACATTCTTCTCAGGCTTTTCACCTTTTGAAGTCTACTTGGGCTTCCAACCAGCATCTCCAGCCAAGCTTCCACTCACTTGGGCTCCTCAAGGTACCTTCCATCAACAATAGGAACAATTGTCAGCTCAACGATTTCTCCAAAAAATTGCACAATGCCACAGTGCAGTCACATCAACACTCAAAGTAGCCCAAGATCATGCCAAGCAGCACCATGACAAACAAAGAACCTTCATGGCCTTTAAACCAGGGGATCAAGTTTGGTTACACTTGGATAAGAAGCGCTTCAAAGGCCACCATCACAAGCTTCTACCAATCAAATATGGTCTGTATACAATACTCGACAAGATTGGAGAACATGCATATAGGTTGGATCTGCCACAACAATTGGGAATCCACAATGTCATTAATGTAAATCACTTAAAGTTTTTTTAGCCTTCCCTCTTGGAAGAACCAGTTACCATCACTCATCTAGTGGACAACATTCCTGATTTCCAACTCGCATTGGCCAAAGGCACTATACTGGACACTCGAAGTCGCTCTACAAGATGTCAGACTTACACTTCATATATGGTATCCCGCCAAGGCCAAACTCCATCTCAGGAAAAGTGGATCACAACTGATGTATTGAACAATAAGTTTCTACATCTTCTCATGGATGCTGGGATGATTCTATATCTAAACAGGGAGGAATTGGGCCAAGGAGACCACGTAGGGGAATGCCCACCTAGGACGCACAAGTCAATCACTTAGGCGCAACACTTATTCACCTTTTGATGATGAATTAAATATATGTAAAATAAATGGTTCCCTTGGTATATAAGGTGAACCGGGACTAAAATAAATCATTCTTACCTTTTCTTCTGAAGCGATGTGTCTTGGTTTTTTTATTTTATGAGCTTGCATTTTACATTCACGACAATTTCCATTTTAGGGTTTCTGAAGAATAACTAGAGCGCCTTCCTTCATGGCTTCCTTTTGGTGACTCTGTTTTCCATGCTTCTTCCTTTGAGAGAAATCTCTAGCCACTCTCTCAAGGAGAAAATCATTTCCTTCAAGTTTTCTAAGGCAGAAGGGAGGGCGCACCAACTGGGGTTTGTGGCCTTGCTAGTTTCTTCTTTGTGGGAATGAAGTGAATGTGCGCTCTTCCATGGTTGCAGTAGGATTCTCCCACTAATCCCCAGAGGTCACTCCGAGATTGCCAAAACCTCTTGGCCAATCTCGTATCACCTCGGCCTGGATCCCCATTTGCTTGGTCATCCAAACTAATGGTGTCCCCCTATTCAGATTTGCGCCCTGAGGAGAGTTTTTGGTTAGAAGATGAGATATGGCTTGCATGGTCACCTTCTACTGTAGATCGCCTTCTTGGGAAGATCATATCCCCTTACAATTTTTAATGACTTTCCCCCTTATTAATTTACTATTTGAGTTTAAATTATAAATTTATTAAATGCTAGATACCTTGCTAAGTTAGACTATCTCCTTTTTCCTTGTATTTCCCCTTATTTTTATGTTTCCTTCTTTTTCCTAGTTTCCTAATTGTTTTAGATTTCCCTCTTTCCCCTTTCTATTTAAAATCAAAAATGCATGTGCAGAAACTTACCCTTTTCCCCTTTTTCTTTTTAATGAATAAATTTTCAATTAGCATAATATAGTAAAACAATTATTTCCCCTTTTTTTAATTTTATCCCAAAAGATTTTTATAAATCAATTTGATTTCTTACCCCCTTCTTGTCGCAGGATTAATGAAGATTATCATANATATATATATATATATATATATATATATATATTAAATAAATAGATAAAAAATTTATCGCAAGTTTAATTTAGACATAGACATTATTTCCCTAGGCTAGGCGACATTTTATTAGGGGAAAAGTTTTAAATATTCTTTAACATTTTATTCATCCTAAAGCCATATAGGTTTATCCATTTTATTAAATAACGACATGACGTGCCCTTCAATATGCACTAGGCGCTCCAAGGGTGCCACTCACCTCTTTCTCTTTCTCTTGCACAATGTGCCCTTTAGGAAGCACTACGTGCTCCAAGGGTGCCACTCGCCTCTTTCCATTTTTCTTGTGCGACGTTCCCTTCAGGAAAAACCACATGCTCCAAGGGTGCCACTCGCCTCTTGACTGACTTGGTAGACAAAAAAGACCCCTAGAGTCAATACTCCACCAAGTGATCTTGTGGGAGACTAAGGGACTCTAAGGAATAATGCCCTGCCTTATGGCGCACCGCTTAGAATCATCATGAGCGACTGTCGCAGTCGGCCCTCATGACATCGTGGATCTTCTAAAACTAGGTAATCATTAACCTATAGTTAAAGCCAGGGTGGGAGTGCTAGTAGGTTGTGGTTGGGCTGTTGTCCACACCTCTCCCTCAACATCTCTAGTAGTTGTGCATGACCCCTCTACTCCACATGTGAGTCTGTTCAACAAGCTATTGTCATCCTGCATCATCAACTAATCATGTCATAAATATATCCATATCATATCATCTAACCAGATGCCCTAATACCACATATAAAACAATCAAACCCCAATAGTTCACTCCCTGAATTGATCCGGAGTCCAAAAGGTTCCATCGATGCCTCTGCATCCTCAAGGTCCAAAATCCCGCACACTTAGTAAAACCAAGTCACTAGCACCAGTCTATGTCAAGGCAACAAAACAACATTTCATCAACCCATAATGCCTCATAATCAAAATCAATGTTTAAAAGTATAATAATCTCCATCACTTGCGAGCAAGTGTCCTTAAAGAATAAGTTTGTTGAGTGCGCCCTAGAGCAGGATGTTACAAAACTATATATATATATATATAATGAAACATAAAGACATATTGATGTGCTATATCCAATATGTAGAATATATGTGGAACATATATGGAAGTTTATGAGTGGTTTTTTGAATATGACCTACGATACTTAGAAGATTATAATTTTTTTCTTGTTTGTTAATTTGTCCGGACCTTCTTGGCAGCGGGATTAAGCTTTGGCTTGAGAAACCGCGACTCAGGGGCATCTAATCTGTCAAAACCACCTGGGGATCGCACCCGGCCTGAGCCACACGAACCCTTAACATGGTTGGATTTTTTGTCCCCGCAGGTTTCGAATCGATGACTTTTCAACATGGAGTGGCTTAACAACACGCTCCGTCACCGACTGTCCTACACCTCAGGGACCTAAAATTTGAAGGACATGGGGTTGGGATTTGATCCACTTATGTGTGCATGGGTCACGATACCATTTAATATAGTATCTTTGGGTGCAACCACAGGTTCGACCACAACCTCAAGGTGCCCCCATGGCTCTGGGTAAATCCCTCACGAGAATTGAACCTTGCCCAACGATGAAAAACTCCTCTCTTTCGACCATTGGATCCAAACCCTTTGGGTGATATTTATAATATTATAATCACCATTGTAGATCCATCTTAATTCTAGTGAGTCCAACAATATGGTAAATATTAATTGTGATATGTAGAAGATTATAGGCACCACTCTGGATCCATATTAACTCTAGTGACCCCAACAATAAGCTAAATATTGTTTGCGATGTGTAGAATATTATAAGAACTAGCATAAGTCCATTTTACTTCTACAACTATCACTCATTGAGAGGGATCAAATCTCTCAAGTTGTAAACCTTTTTTAGATTGAAAAAATGGAAGAACGGTTTACACTTCAAAGGATTTGATCCCTCTCAACACATGATAGATCCATAGTTAATATGATCTGATTTTTTTTTTGTAATCAATTTGAACTTTTTTATTTACCATGACTTTCCTTTTCCTTCTCAACAATGAACTTGACCCCACTTCACAAGAGTCCAACTTCTCACTTTACCTTGACATACAAGTTCACCGCTTTAGTGTATTTTTAGACTTCTTTCTTCTCGTCCTACACAAAACACAATGTTTTCTAATATGCACAATTACGTTTGGTTGGGTTGTACACTATGCATGACTTTTCTCTTTGCACTTTCATTTATATTTCATTCTATCCTCTTTATTTCCTCGATGCCTTTGTTTGTAGAAAAAATTATGTGCATCACTAAGGCTACGCTTTTTTCTTAAAATGTATTATTTTTTATTATAAATTTTTTAATTGTTGTGAAATTGGTTGGATTTTTCAAATTTAAAATTATATCTTTGAGAAGGAATCTCTAAGACTTAGTTCAAGATGTTAAACAATTTTGTACAAGAAATATTGGGGTTTTCTTGATCTTTTTCATTAGTTTTTTTTATTAAAATTATCTTTACCAAAATATTTTATTGATATGATGTTAAACCATTTTTACAAGATTGGAGTTTTCTCGGGATTTTTTCATATTAGTAGTTTTTATTTATTTATTTGTTATTTTCAATCAAAATTATCTTTACCAAAATATTTTATTCATATGATGTTAAACCATTGGTGCATATTTTATTGATATGATGTTAAACCATTGGTACAAGATTGGAGTTTTCTTGGGATTTTTTCGTAGTAGTTTTTTTTATCTATTATTTCGATAAAAAATATCTTTATCCAAATATTTTATTGATATTTTTTTTTCATAATATTTTTTTTTTTATTAAATATGTATTATAAATAATTTTAATATAATAAATATATATTTATAAGAAAAATATTAAATTTTGATTTTCTAGTATAAATGTATACTTATATTATGTTTGAAAGTGATATTATTGATTTTCAAAAGTATTATTACATATTTTCAATAAAATCTTTTTAATATTCAATATTATAATATCACCTTTATAATATATAATTGTTGAATTTCAGAAATCTAAAATTCGTTTTTTTAATATTCAAGTTTAAATATTGCTTAACTTATTTTCCTAATAATAAATTAGAGCACACAAATTGAATAAAGGCATTAAATATATTGATTTCTATTATAATTTTCACTAAATTAGAAGTTGTTTGTCTAGTGGCATAATGTCCCAAGATACATTCATCATATTATATCTATAATTTGTTTTTATAAAATTCACATCCTATGTCAAGAGAATAAATACATTAAAACATATTGATTCCTATTACAATTTTAACCCAATTACAAGTTGTTTGTCTAGTGGCATAATGTTTCAAGACACACCCATCATATGATATATTTAATTTTTTATAAAACTCACATCCTATATCAAGAGAGAAGCTCATTATATTTCTTCACGAGTGAAAGAAAGTCTCATTCATCATCATAAATATTTTTCATTTCTTGTTTTTATATGTAACGCCCCATATTTTGGCTTTAGGTACTTAGAACTTTGATTTTTTTTCTCATCTTAGTAATTCATTTCTTAACAACTATATGGACTCAGTGAAACTGATGCAGACATGTGAGAGGTGTACGTCTAGACTTATTTGCGAGTTGCACAATATTATATTTTTAGTTATATGTCCGCGATGATGATGATTATGTGATTTAGTTAAACATGTAAGTTTAAATGTGGAAATTTGGTACATGGATACCAGTTTAAGTTATGTTGTGAATGCGTAAGATATGCAAGGCATGATAAAAATAAACATACATTCTTAATTGAGGAGTGGCTTCATGGACTTGAGGAGTGGCTTCATGGAATTGACTGGATTCATGACACGTCATGAGTTAGATTATTTCCAACAAATTAAGGAAGCATCAAAAGGTAAAACAAGATTGATGGCTAGTGCATGTATGTTGTTAGTTCAACAAACAAGCAAAATAGTGCTTCAAGAAGTAGAAAACATGCAACAAAGTGTTTGGTGTTTAGACAAATTGCCCAAGGAAAATGGAGGATTGTGGTCGCAATCTTTGGCAATAAGAGTCAAAGGTAGCATGCTTGTTACAATGTTTTGGGAAAACTTGAGTTCAAACCAAAGAGTTGATAAGAGGCCCACACATATAAATAGTAAATTGGCATTTCATTTGGAATGATGAAGGAGCTAGTAAAAGAGTTTCGAATTCATTTTGGCATCGACAAAGTAAAGGGATTAGGCATATACATTTTTAGATAACATGTCTATTTATGGATATATTTGGTTAAAGTTGGTGTCTGGATGGATTTGATTGAGGATGGTATTTTTGTTAGATATATTTGTGATTATTGTCAAGTTTCAATGAAGATGGGGGTTTATATGGACACACTTGGGAACATTGGTGCGTTCATCGTTGGTGCAGATGGATTCTGTCAAAATCATTGATCAATTGGATTAAGGTTTTGTATCAGGTGCATTTTCAATGTAGTGTGACATTTTTATTGGACTAGTGTATTGTACTTGGACATTTTTCTTAAGAAATTGTTTACTACATGGATTTTCCATAGGAAAATTATGTTGAGTAGTAATTTATTATGGTCATGCTTATGTCCCTACTTTATTGATTAAAATTCATTAAAAATTGAAACAAAAAAACATTGTGTTGGAATATTGTTTAAGATGAATTCTTATGCATAATTGTAACTTGGAAAATAAAGTGAGTGTTGGTTGTTGTATGTAGGAATAATTTGGAGGTGTGTGTCATTGTTGAGCTTCTCCAATGGTAACAACCTATTAACGTTAAAAGTACTTTGGGCCAATAACATAAAAGTTTGATAAGTAGGAAAAATTTCCTTATTGGTGGTATCACAACTCATGTGAAGAGTGAAAAGGATGGACTCTCCAAGTGCTAAGAGGAAATTAAAAGTTTGTTTTGTGCACAACATAAGAATATGAACAATGGTTGATTGGTGGCAATGAAGGTGAAGAGAATGTCACATGAGTACATCAACATAAAAGGACAAATATGAATTTTCCGAAATGGAGTAACAAATCATTATTATGATGAAATGGTTGCCCTTGTTTATATGAAAGTTAGACAATCTCAAGAATGATATGGTGTTTTTGAAACCAATGTTGATGAATGGTTCAATAGGTTTTTATTGGAAGGAAAGGGAGCTATAGACAAATGATGAAAACATGGATTTTGTTGCATTGTAAAAAAATTCTTGGTACATGAATCAATCTTTGGAAGATATGAAACAACTTACAAATAACACTATGTCAATGTTGTGAGCATGCTTCTGACTAACCATGAAATATTTTTGGTGAAGATGTTATTAAAGATCTCATAGTTGATGAAATTTTTTTACACTTTTAGAATGAGATGAGACAAAGGCTTGGATGGTTGGACACATTATCTAGTAGACAAGAGCATGAGAACTAGCCTACAAACACACATTTCAGTAAGATGAACTTTTTCCATAGGTGCGAGAATGAGCCATGGTTCTCTATGCTATGCAATGATATGACAATTGTAAAAATGTAAAACTGATTTGTACTTATAGTACTATAAATTATATGTGTGAGTTGATAATTACAAAGTAGTTATTTATTTAATAAAATGAAATCAATCACAAACCACAAACTGCATGTTTAAGCATAGAGATTGACCAACTTAAGGATAAAACCTCCAAAATCTTGATATGGGTACATTTGAAGGAACTTTACTTTTGAATGTTGTACATGCATGGTCATGCATTGAATGTTCCAGGTTTGGGAGTGAATGTACTTTGACACATAGTCATTAAAACAGCTGTGGCCATATTCAAGCTTATAATTTATTTTACATGTAATATTGTAATTAGAAAGACAATATAATTAAATAAAACTAAGGTTTTGGTCATCATATTACTTGTAAATCTAAGAACTTCTATCTTCCAGATCATCCATGGTATGTGTTTTACAAGAGGTCATTTGTACAGCACAATAGAATGGTTATGTATTTAATATGGAGTCCAATTGGCGTTCGTTGGAAACAATCTTTCGCTCTACTATCCTGATAACACTCAATGATACGTAGCATGCCAACAATAAACGTGTCAGGTGTGCCCCTGTATGCAGCGAGCCGTCAGGTTGATGCTGTTACGGAACCAGACCAGAACCATCACTAGCATAGGCTCCTCGCTAATGCTCTATGGGTCTGGGCCTTTGATGAAGGAGCAAACTAGAAGAATTAATTAGTTCTCTGCTCTCGGCACCAGCCAGACTAAAACCAGGCAGCTTGACAGACAAACAACAGAATCCAGCAACAAAGAAGGTACTTTCATTTCATTCGCATCATGCAGGGCCGTGGTTAATTTGAATTTTTTTGATAGTTGGATAAATACTTGTGAGAAGTTTTGAATCTTGTAACTTTTTGAGTAAAAACTCCATTCAGAATCAAGACAAATGAACTTATATCATGCATGGCAGTGGTTAAATTTGACAGAATCAAGACAAATGAACTTATATCATGCATGGCAGTGGTTAAATTTGACAGAATGAAGACAAATGAACTTATATCATGCATGGCAGTGGTTAAATTTGACAAAATCACAAATGAACTTTTATCTTCAATCGCAATCATGCATGGCAGTGGTTAAATTTAAATTTTTTTGATAGTTGGATAAATACTTTGTGAGAAGTTTTGATCTGAGTACAAACTCCACTCAGAATCAAAACACATGAAAGAGGAAATGTTTTTTTAATTCTATATATATATATATATATATATATATAAATATAAATATAAATCTTAAAAGCAATTCCAAATCATAGAAAATAAAATAAGCTGGCAATCTGGTTCGTAAAGATTTCTAAAGACATGGAGGTCAGCATAGACTAAGATGCATTCAAAAGATTGAGACTTTGAGATAACTGCTCAGACTCTGAAACAAGACTTTGATTTCAAGATAAGCACAGACTACACCCACATTGTTGAAACTCCAAAATAAACATAGACTACGTCCATAGTGATTCTTTGGGCAACACCCTTGCTATAAAAAGCTCGTCTCCCCACCAGACTCACATCATGCAATTCTGTACAGTGCAGGATGACGCCATTGTTTGTATTCCCCATAGCAGGGTTCAAATCTAGCTTTGATGACATTTGCTCTTTAGGAACCAATATGATTGTAACCTGGCCATATGGATGCTGATGTACATTTATTTATGTTGTATAGCCTAGAAATGTAATTGTTTTTACGAAAAAACTTACTGTACATGTATGTATACTATGTGAATGTATGCCCTATGTTATATAGGGAGTTTTTTAACTATTTTATGTTTTGTGTTTTTTCTTATTTAAATTTACATGAAATTACAATTTTTTTTTTAAATTACATTTTTGAATTTAGACATAAATTTAGCGGGCTGAAAAACTTTAGGACATTTAAATTATACAAAAACAACCACTCAAATATGCAAATCCAACAATCACTTACCAACAATCATATACCAGCCAACAGTTACTATTTCTATATGCCGTTATTATTTCTATATAATAAAAAATTATATATCAGCCATTATTATTCCTATATGATAGAAAATTATAAATTATATGTTGAAATGACTGAATGCATTTATGTCTAATTAATAAATTTGTCTTTACGACATAGTTCTGCGTTTGATCTATAATCTTCTTTGCAAAACCATAGAAAAAATAGGATACTTTGGGTATGGAAGACGCTACAATGTCGTTTGAACATAATCTGTTTCAGCTCGACTCTCACTAAGCTTGCGAATTTATGGTCAAACTGGCCCCAAACAATGTTTATATGTAATTTGGCGTGACATCAATTAACAAAAATGTAAAATTAGTAGAGAAAGACTGACGTTCTATTTTTCACACCAAATGGATAAATCCAATGCAGAACTCTTGCAAGGATTTTGAAATAAGCCCACAGATGTGAAACCCTCTCATAGCAGGAAAGTAGACTGCCTTGTTTCCTGAAAATGACATCATTAAAAACTGTTATAATATCCATAAAACAAAGTATCACGCATTAAGATAATTTGAAATTACTCTCTGAACAACTGCAACAGTGAATTCCGTAGCTTCCAGGGCTATATGGATGCTGCAGGTTCCCCTGCAAATGGCCGAGTACAATAGACCAATCGATAGTGTAAGGGGCTGAATAGATTTTACATCAATTTATTTCATAAACTAAGACAATAATTTCATAACAGCATAATAATCTTCATAATAGTAACTTCTGTAACTTAAATTTTACAATGAATAATAAATTTTTCTAACATAATACAACAATGCATAATTTTAAATAAATACCTAAGTCCGATGTTAATAATCCTTCGTTTGTCCGCCACTTGCCTCCTTGATCACTGCTGCAAAACACTGCCCAAAACCTAGTTCCTCCCTGCCAACTAGGTAACTTCCTAGCTCCAGGATATCATATGGATATCCTGGCCCC
>JASDQU010500656.1:90483-107066 GCA_032191745.1 Picea mariana | reverse complement strand
TTCCCAGAAATGGTTTCAAGACCTCGTTCATCAATCTCATAAAATTACTAGGTGCATCAGTTAACCCAAATGGTATAACTAGCCATTCAAATAGTTCATCCTTTGTCTTGAATGTTGTCTCCCACTCATCTCCGTCCCTTATCTAAATATTATGGTATCCACTCTTCAATTTTTTTTTTGAAAAGTACGTTTTCCCACTCAAGAAATACATGAGGTCTTCCATTCTTGGTAAGGGAAACCGTTACTTGATAGTAATGTTGTTAGTAGCTCGTGAATCAATGCAGATTCTACATTCACCACCCTTCTTTGGTGTCAAAAAATATGGGACAACACAAGGACTTAAACTTTCTTGGATCAAACCCCTATTAAGTAATTCTTTCATATGCCTATTTACATCTTCGCTTTCTGTAGGAGTCATTCGGTAAGGAGTCTTATTAGGTAGACTTGATCCTGGAATCAAATCAATCTAGTGTGAAATACTTCTCATGGGAGGCATTCCCATTGGCATATCATCAACATCAATCTCTACAAAATCATCCAACAATTTTTGAATCTTAGTTGGCACGTAACTCTTTCCCTCATCTTTGTGTACCTTCTTTGGCATTATGGCCAAACAAAATTTTTCCTTCTTTTGTTCCTTCATAAATTATTTGGTTGAGCACAACATTACATTACCATTTTTGTTGCGAATACACCTTGTATCACTGGTGTTCATTGTCGTTGTCTCATCTTCCACCATTGGCTTCAACGTATAATTTTGTCCATCCTTATTGAATTCATATGTATTTTACATGCCATCATGGAGAACCTTCCTATCAAACAACCACGGTCTTCCCAATAATACATGACATGCATCCATCTCCACCACATCACATAATACTTGGTCATTGAATTTGTTGATCTGGAAACTCAGTAAGCATTTCTCTCTCACAGTGACTTGTTGACTCTTCAGTAACCATGAAAATCGATATGGATTGGGATGAGGAAAGCACTTTAATTTCATCTTATCGGTCACCTCTGTGGACACCAAATTTTATGTACTCCTGCCATCTATGATCAAATTGTAGCATTTACTTTGAACCTTGCATTTAGTTTGAAAACTCTCTTATGTTGTTCAAGTTATTTCATAGACTTCTTTACAAGTTTGAGTAACACCTTTTTGAACATGAGGTTTTCACCCTCTTCATGTTGAATTACTACAACATTGTTTCCCACGACTGATGCTTCACATGTTTGTGTGACATGATTCATGGCCTCATTCATTATTCCTAGATTGTGCTTCTTTAGGCATTCAGATGCTTTGTGCCCTTCTATTCCACATCTGTAGCAAGTAATGACATACTTACCCTTGCCTCTTCCAAACTCTCTACCTCTATTAACATGTTTTTCTTCTTTGGAAATTTGACTAATGGATGCTTCAATGTCTCTCCCTTCACTGGAATTTCCTCTTGTAGCCTTCACTCTTCCTCTTCCTCTAAGATTCTTTCCTCTGTAATTCTACTACTACTTCCTATTTAACTTTTCCTCTACCTTTAAAGCAATTTGATATGTTTCATACACAGTTCAGAAATAATGGGTACTCATCTCACCTTGAATATGGAGCTTCAATCCATTCACATACCTTGATACCCTTTGATACTTTAGTTCTTTAAGTCTTGAGTTGAGTAACAGTTTGAAAAATTATTCGGTATACTCCCGAACAAAGGTATATTTTTGTTTCAAATTTTGTGCTTGTTTGCACAAACTTTGTTGGTAATCAATAGGAAAAAACATATCCTTGATCTTACTCACCATTTTCTTCCAAGTATATATCTCCACTTGTTGTTTATCGACTATGTCTGAGTCTACACAACATGCCACCAAAGTGCATCATGCCCTTTCAAAATCGATATTGCAAAACGAACTCTATTAGGGTCTTGAAAATTCTCATACTCAAAGTATATCTCAAGTTGTCGTATCCAATCTATGAGAGTCTAAGATTTTATATTTCCATCATAGAAAGAAAATTTCACCCTTGCATTATCTTTATCCTTCATAAATGAGATCAAATGCTCAGTTGGGTCTCTTTCATCCACACTTTTTTCTTCCTCCATCTCATCTTGTGATTTTGAATCCGCTATGGCTCCAACATCTCCAATTTTTCTATTCTCTAACTCTTTGATTCTCCTTCTCAATTCCTCCAATTTATGGTTCCTTACACCTCCTCAACCTACTCCTCTTTGTGGCAGCATCCTTAGGATTTTTCTCAAAGAAGTCAACTAGACTACCATTCATAGCCTTTATTTCAGCACTTCCTCCCACCACTTGTCCTTCAACAGACACAAGTTGAAATGACCCTCTCTCAGGTCTCCTTGTTGCCACAATTGTACAGGAAGTGATCTCGCATAACCCAACTCTCAAGAGAGAATTAGTTTTGATACTTTTTCAAGTTCTCAACCAGAGCTAAACCTTGCTCTGATACCACTTGATACACCATTCAAGTTATGTAATTTTCTAAAATGCTACAGAATTGGATCGACACTATCAGAGTGCAACAACTACGAAAGTAGCTTACTCAAATAAGCACAATATGAAAATGCTACATAAACTAATATGACAAAGTTAATAATGTAAATAACAAGAAACATAAGGAAATGGATAGAATCTAACTCTTTATTAAATAATATGAGAATTCACCCACTAGATTACAATCTGGAGGTCTCAGTCTCTCCATAATTCACAATATTTAGAGTAGGATGATTAGAACCGGAGACAATATCAAACTTCCCTAAACACAAGTTGGGATTCACTCTCTTCTTCTCTACTATAGATATGAAGTTGAACCTTCTCTTATGTCATTGCAAACTGATGGAACTCCTCTCCTTCGATAATTCAATAGATTTATAATTTGTTCCACTAGTACATATGGGATCAATATTTGACGAAATATTACAACGATAAGGATAAAATGAATGGTACTATTGAAAAAAAATTAGGGCTCCCCGACATTCATCGTAATTACGAATTTGTTCTCTATACTTTGAAATTTAGATGAACTTTCATCGGAAGTTCGACGCATTCTCTATCCATCAAAATTACGATGAAATTTCATCGAAAGTCCGATGCACATCAAGAGACTTGTGAAAATTCCATGGTCATAACCATCATCATTGTCTTCATCATCATCATTGTCATCATCGTCGTCGTCGCCATCATTATCGTCATCATCGTCATCATCATCACATCACCATAATTAACATTGTCATCATCCTCCTCCTCGTCATTGTCTTCATCATCCTCATCATCATCATTGTCATCATCATTGTCACCGTCTTCATCATCCTCATCGTCACCATCATCATCGTTATCGTCATCATTGTCATTATCATTCTTATCATTGTCATCATTGTCATTTTCATCATCATCATCGTCATCTTCATCATCATCATCATCATCATCGTCGTCGTCGTTGTCATATTCATCATCATCATCACCGTCGTCATCGTCGTCGTCGTCATCATCGTCATTGTCATTGGCATTGGCATCATCATCATTCCCTTCATTATCATCACCGTCATCGTCTTCATCATCGTCATTGTCGTCATCACCATAATGACCATTATCATCGTCCTCCTCCTCCTCCTCCTCATCATCATCATTGTCATCATCATCATCATCATCATCATCATCATTTTCATCATCGTCCTCATCCTCCTCATCATCATCATCGTCATTGTCATCTTCATTGTCATCATCGTCATCGTCATTCTCATCATTTTCATCGTCGTCCTCCTCATCATCATCATCGTCATTTACATGGTCTTCACCATCATCATTGTCATCATCGTCATCATCGTCATCACAACCATCGTTGTCATCATCATCATTGTCACTGTCATCATTGTCATTGCCATCATCATCAACAACATTGTCATCGTCGTCGTCGTCGTCATTGTCATCACCATCATCAACATTGTCCTCCTCCTCCTCCTCCTCATCATCATCATCGTGGTCATCATTGTCATCGTCATCATCGTCATCCTCATTTTTGTCATCATTGTAATTTTCATCATCATCATTTCCATTGTCATCAATGTCATCATCGTCGTTGTCATCATCATCATCATTGTCATCATTTTCATCACCATCATTGTCATCATTGTCATCATCATCATCGTCTTCGTCGTTGTCATCATCATCATCATTTTCATTGTCATCATCATGATCATTGTCATCACCATCGTCGTTGTCATTACCATAATCAACATTGTCATAGTCCTCCTCATCATCGTCGTCGTCATTGTCATTGTCATCATCATCGTTGTCATCATCGTCGTCATTGCATTGTCATTGTCATCATCATCATCATCATTTCCATTGTCATCACTATCATCGTCGTCGTCGTCGTTGTCATCATCATCATCATCCTCGTCGTCATTGTCATCACCATAATTAACATTGTTGTTGTCGTCGTCATCATCATCATTTCCATCATCATCATCATTGTCATCATTGTCATCATCATCATTGTCATCATCATCGTTGTCATCTTCATCATTGTCAACATCATCATTGTCATCGTCGTCATCTTCATCATCACTATCATCATCGTCAAATTCATCATCATCGTTGTCATCACCATAATGACCATTGTCATCCTCCTCCTCCTCCTCCTCATTATCATGATCGTCATCATCTTCATCATCATCATCATCATCATCATCATCCTCGTCATTTTCATTGCCATTTTCATCACTATCATCATCGCCATCCTATTCATCATCATCGTCGTCATCGCCATCATCATTGTCGTCCTCCGCCTCCTCCTTCTCATCATTGTCATCTTCGTCATCATCATCATCATAATTTTCATCATCATCATCATTATCAACATCGTCAGCATCATCATCATCATAATCATCATCATCATCATCATTGTCATCGTCATCATTTTCGTCATCATCGTTGTTGTTATCATTATCATTGTCATCATCATCATCATCGGTCCTCATCATCATCATCATCATCGTCCTCCTCATCATCGTCATTTTTGCCATCATTGTCATCACCATAATCAACATTGTTAGCATCCTCCTCCTCCTCCTCCTCCTCATCATCGTCGTCGTCGTCACCATCATCATCGTCATTGTTTTCATCACCATCATCGTCATTGACATTGTCATCATCATCATCGTTATCGCTAGTCGTCGTCATCATTGTCATCGCCATAATCAACATTGTCGTTGTCATCATCATTATCATTGTCGTCGTCATTTTCATCATCGTCGTAATTGTCATCATCATTGTCGTCGTCTTCATCATTGTCATCATCATCATCATTGTCATCATCTTCATCATTGTTGTTATCATTATCATTGTCGTCGTGGTCATCGACATCATCATCGTCATCGTTGTCGTCATTGCCATTTCCATCACCATAATCACCACTGTCGTTGTCGTTCTCCTCATCATCATCATCATCGTCATTTTTATTATCAACATCGTTGTCAATGTCATCATGATCATCGTAGTCATCATTGTCCTCCTCATCATCATCATTATTCCCATTGCCATCACTGTCATCATCGTCATCGTCATCATCGTCATTGTCGCCATTGTCATCATCTCCATCGGCGTCATCATTGTCATCACCATAATCACCATTGTCGTTGTCCTCCTCCTCCTCCTCATCGACGTCATATTCATAATCATCATCATCGTCGTCATCTTCATCATCATCTTCGTCGTCGTCGTCATCCTTCTCATCATCATCATCGTCCTCCTCATCATTTCATCATTGTCAGTGTCATAACCCTCATCACCATCATCATCATCGTCGTCGTCATCATCGTCATTGTCATTGTCATCACCATAATCAACATTGTCATTGTCATCCTCCTCCTCCTCATCATCATCATCGCCATCATTATCATTTTCATCATCATCACCATAATCGTCATCATCACCATCATTGTCATTTTCAATTTCATCATCATCATCATTTCCATTGTCATCACTGTCATCGTCATCATCATCGTTATCGTCATCATCGTTGTCATTATTATCATCACCATAATCAACATTATTGTCGTCGTCGTCATCATCATCATTGTCATTGTCATCATTTTCATCATCATCATTTCCATTGTCATCATCATCATCATCGTTATCGTCATCATCGCCGTCATCATTATCATCACCATAATCAACATTATTGTCATCATCGTCGTCGTCATCATCGTTGTCATCATTGTCATTGTCATCATTGTCATCATAATCATTTTCATCGTCATCATCATCATCATCATTGTCATCACCATCATCATCATCACCATCATCATTATTGTCATCATCATTGCCATCATCATCATTCTCGTTGTTGTCATCATCATCATCATCACTGCCATCATTGTCGTCATCGTCGTCGTCATCATCGTCGTCGCCAAGGCACTGATTACAATGGTTCCATGATTTAAAACAACAATGACAATAGAGGGTCCTATTTGTCACCTTCAATCCATTTCATGGTAACAAATCATGGAGATCTGTCATTGATTGAATTTGAGAGAAGAGCATCCCTAAATCGGTGCTTTCGATGTCGCCTCCATTCACTTGCATACTTGTGCCCTCTAAACAAAAGAGAATTTAATATTTATACACAATCAATTAATGCTTACTTGCCCAATTACATTGAAAAAATTTGGAAAATTATTTGCAGCTAGATTAAAATGTTGAGACTAGAGGGCCTAACAAGGTTGGTATTAGTGCCAAATGAAGTTCACAATCTTTGACCTTCAGTAAAAAGTGGACCATAAGGTACAACAAATAAGGTTCTGGAAAATGTAGAGTTTCAAGAATGTCGAGCTATTCCAAAAGGATCCCCTACCCCACATGCAAGACAAAGATAGACTTTCCAAAATGCAAAGGCTTAATGAAACATGCTACATAGCTAGGTAGATACTTTGCTAGATTTGTAGAAAAATTTCAAACACAGAATGTAGTCAAAAACCTTGGGCATAGTTTTCAACATCATTCCAAAAATGTGGTATAACCATATAGGTTAGTGCTAGTGAGACCAAAGATGAGGAAAAGTCCAACAATAGTCATTCCAGGAGCTAACACCATCTCATGGTCAGTGCCCATATCTTAGCCCAAATGTGTCACATAGTTAGCAAACAATATCTCACAAAAGGAGAGTTCAAGACCCAAAGTGCATAAAAACCATCCTTCAAGATGAGTCACCAAGAGGAGGTTGTTCAGATACCACTTGCAACGAGAGTAAATGAAATCCAAAACCTCTATTCTTAATGGAAATACAACAAGTAATGCAAGAGAGGGTTAACTAGTAGGTCTTGAAAAGTACTTCAATTTATACAACTTTTCAAGTAATCTAAAGGGATTTAATCAAAACACCAAATCAAGCAAATCATGAAAGCCATCTCATAGAATTGCAGGGTTTAGGGAATATAGATAAAACAAATAGTTTAAGAAACTTGATTAAAGTAGAAAAGTCGATCAAACTTTTTCTCCCAAAATCCACAAACTATCCTAAATTCTAAATCTTTTAATGACGCCAAAAAAAACTTGGAGAAATGATAGTGACATTAATAAATAAACATTGGCTTGCAACTCTTTGGAATCCAAACTTTCGTTCTTTGGACAATGAATTAATAGAATATCATTACTTGCCCTACTAGTGTTTATGCCCTGAATAACTAGATGAAAAAGGGAATTGTTCGGAATCATAATCCATAGTCGGAAGCTCTTCTCCCTATCTAAAATAGAATCATTGTAAGACGTATCAACCTAGTTTTCACTAGTACAAAATGGGTAATTAGTGACTATGTGACCAAAAAAAAAATCACAACAATTTTATACTACCAAATTTGAGCAATTTCAAGTGACACAACTAAAAATGATTAACTTAAACGACCAATTTAGTCTAGGGACATAAATTATGACTAGATAACAACTACATGAATATGAATTAGTAGTGTTTTTGTCGATGACATGACATAACCACATAAATTTCATTCCTTCATAACCACATAACATATTCAACCAATGCAAAATATGATGTGGTAAATTTTGCACCTTTGGGGAGAGCTAAGAGAAGCTAAAAGACAACAACAGAGGCTAAACTTTTTACTCTCACAGATAGAGCTTTACAGTCATTATATGCAGAATAAAATGTCTTCTCAACCTACTGAATATTCAATGCTAGATGTTGGATCCTCTATTGTCGAAGATGATGTCGGTCAAAACGTAGACAGTGCAAAACCGAAGGAGGAAGAAGATCCAGAAGAAACTGCATTTAAAGAAGAATCCAATAGAGTTGCAAAGAACACAATCTCTAAACAAACAAACAAAAAGTGCATTTGATGATGAGTGTTCAAAGTTTTGTGGAGCTGATAGCCTAACACTCGAGGGAGGGTGTGGCTGAAGGTTCTAGCAACATGGATTTTCTCAACATGTAAGCTTTTAGATGATAAAGTTCCAACTTAGCACTTAAATAAGTTTATTTAGTGCCTTCTTCCATTGTTTTCTTTGTTATGCCCTTTGGAATCTAAATTGCCTTGGTCATCTTGTCTTGTGTAGTTCATCAATATTTCCTCTTACCTCATCAATGCAATAACCAAAAATGTTCACTGGTAATTTGAAAGAGTACCAACTTAAGTGTTTTCAATGGCTTGTAAATTATTATGAACATGTGAGTACTTTTAAGATGAAGTTGAACAAATAACTCTTTACTATTTGTGGATTCTCTTTTTCGGTGTGTAATTTTGTTTCATATATGTAGGGACTGAATGGTATCCTAGACAATGAAATGGGTTTGGGAAAGACTATTCAAGCGATGGAATTCTTAAGTCATTTAGCTGAGGTATCTAATTTCTATTCTAATAATATTTGTTTAATTGAGCAATAATTCAAATTTTTTTATATCCTTGGTAATATACAACACAAGCATTAAGATTTCGTGTTCATTTCTCTGTAGATAGTGGAGGCCAGAGGATTTCTTATGCAAGAGTTGAAAAGTAGGACAAAATTTGAACCTGGAAATAGTAGAAGTGAGATGGATTGAACCTGGAAATAGTAGAAGTGAGATGGCTTACACTGAGGAAAAGAAAACTTTGTTGCCAAGATAGGAGAAATTTTCAAACCAGTCTCTTCTTTCTGATAAGAATGTGAAGATAGGGTCTTTCAAGATTGTATCACTTCAAGTTGCAACCTCAGTAGCTGCTAAGGATTTCCAGAGAGATGACCAATTGATTGCATTATCTAGTTAGAAGCAAATCTTCAATGACCAATATTGTGCACCTGGTGAGGATTCATTGTTTCAAAATAAGAACGTGTTGTCTGGAACTATGAAGCTTTCAGGTTTGAAATATCAAGAGGAAGAAGAGGTAGATGATTGGCTAGAGGAATAGCATGTTGGAGAAGATGCACCATTATGTACAATGACAAGATTTAGAGACGGGGATGATGTTTCGTTTAGTGATCTTGAAGATGAGGATGACAACGTTCATATGACTACTACGCGAGTAAAAGAAAGCTTTGAATCATCATCAAAAGGTTCAAAAGGATTGGCGCAACTTAAAAAGGATTCCAACTGTGTAGAAGAAAGTTCTATGAATTATAATTYAAAGGGGGAGGACACCATTTAGAGACCAATAAACCCCAAATCAGATGCCTATATATTGTGAAGTGGAGAGGAATCCATTGAGTACCATATTAAAAATCTAGACAATGGAGATTCAAGTGATTGGTTGATTGTCAATGAAGACGATGTTGTCAATGCATATTCTTCATAATTGTGTTCATCATCACATGAATTGTTGAATTGCATGTTGGGTCAGTATGTATTTTGATAGTTGTTTCCAATGAATTTGAACTGTAAACTAGAGAGTATTCTGAACATAATTTGTTTATATCCCATATTTCTATCTACATGCAGAAAAGATGCAACAATATCTCCATTCATCTTGTTCTTTCTGAGATATTTTATGATATACTAGAAGTKCCTTCATATGTCACAGTTCTAAGAGTGTGTTTAAAGATTGGCTTCATGTTTTCCCATTGTTAATGAAAAGTATGCAAAATTCTTCAAATGAAGGAACATTGACACATTGAAGTACAACTATGCAAAGTTTAAATTTGAGATGAATCTATTTATCTTATTGCTATTTTGACTCATTGACAAGTGAAGGCTACTGCTTAGTTTTTAGTTTTATCTCTCTGATGCAGAAGCCTCYTTTTTTTAGATTTAGATTTTACTGGAACTGTCTATATAACAAATGAATGTTATTTTTGTTAATTGGTTCTTCAACATGACATACTAGTTTTATATAAAGTTATAATAAGTAGTTGTGTGGAGGGTTTCATTGTGGTCCATGGAATAGATCATCAAGCTTATGTTTGTTTAGAGGTACTAGTCAATGATATAGATGCTTAATCTATATCAAAATTACATTGATATTCAATGTTGAAAGAAATCAAAGTCTTGTAAGTTCCAACTAGTATCATATTCCAGTCTAGTCTTGATAGCAGTGGGAACTTGGTTTACTAGTGAGGTGGAAAGTGTATTAAGCCATCTACCAAGGTTACGTTCTTACTCTAGTCTTCCCCATTCAAATGATATTGAATCTCAATTGGATGAGGCTAGGTTCAATTCTCTGGCGATTTTAGCAGAACATTATCCCTTGCATCGAAAACCTGAGTAAAAGGAAGCCTGCTCTATGTGGTGCAACTCTTTCTAGTGTGTTTCTTAARATACCRCTAACAAAATAAAAACCCAGTTTTGAAATTCTAGCTTGTTTAAATGTGATTTTGCATTTGACCATTGTACAATTGGAAAACTCTTAAAATACTGCTAATAAAATAAAAACCTGGTTTTGAAATTCTAGCTTGTTTAAATGTGATTTTGCATTTGACCATTGTACAATTGGACAACTCTTAGAATAGCAATCAAAATGTTTCACTCACAAGCACTAGTATTTTTAGTGAAACATCTTCTATTACATCTCTTCTAAAACTGGATAGACTTGACATTGTTGGATTCACAACCACTAGTATCTTTAGTTAAACACGTTATATTCTATCCTTGCTGACATTTCAAAAGCATGATACCAATGGTATGCATTTTCATTTATCAATCTTAACAGAGGCTTTGTTTCCCAAAGCCAAAGGAAGTTCGTTTATTTGGTGCAACTCTCTAGGGTGTGTTTATTGAAATACTTCTCACAACAAAAATTGAGGTTTGCAATTCTAGCCTACTTAAATGTGATTTTTCATTTCACCCTTGCACAGTTGGACTTGGCTTGATTTTTCTAAAGATTTAATGTATGAAGGATCTTGATACCAATCCTTCACCTTTATTACCAATCCTCCATTCTTGGGGTTGATTGGGATATTGATTCCCTTCACTAACACTCATGCAAGAATTAAGATAAATTGCATATATCATAACTAATGGCAACATGAATGGGCCAACATGATGGATAATTTTATTTTTTTCGTGCAAACCCTGTCGGAAGTCCAACAAACGCATTGGCCTTTTTCTGACTTCCTATGAACCAACCATTGGAGTTTTGATAGACCATGACAAAATGTTTCGTTTGAATTCTGATAACTCGTGACGAAACATTTTGTCAAAATTTCGATGAACCAACCATTGGACTTCTGACAATCCATGATGAAACATTTTGTATGAATTCTGACGACTCGTGACAAAACATTTCATCTGAATTTCGACAAACCAACCGTCGGAGGTTTGACAGCCCGTGATGAAACGTTCCGTCTGAATTTCGATGAACCAAACGTCGGACTTCTGACAACCGGTTATGAAACTTTTCGTTGGAATTTCGATGAACCAATCATTGGAATTCCGATAGACCGTGACGAAAGCTTTTGTTTGAATTCCTAAGAACCAACCATCAAACTTCCGACGGTCTACCGTCGGAATTCCGACGAAACCATAGTTCGTCGATCTTTCGACAACAAATACGTGATGAAAACGGGTTGAAGACTTTGTCCTACGTGAGACGTTTTTGTGATGCAAATTCACTAGTAAATTGTCGAAAAGTGGGCCCAATGTACTAAAAACAAGTAACAAAGGATACAATATTCTTGTGCAAGATGAAACAACTGGTTTACTTTTTGCTATAGATACRTCAAGATGCACACCATATAACCCTATGGTAAAGCTCAGGAATTCCAATGCCTTAGCTATGCACCAATCACCACCCCAACCCCAACCTTATTCCATGTCTCATTCCAATAATACAAAGTCTAGTGCTCCTACCAAGGGATACACACAATTCACTATGCAACCCAACCCTATGATAATAACTTATATTAATACACCACACATGGAGGATATCAAAGGACTTAATACAATGCACATGGCCTCCATAGCACAATTATAGAAAGTTATGTCTCCCAAGAAAATATAACTTCAATGTCCATCATCTCATGTTAGTGTAAGGTTCAAACTTAACAACTATGTGACTCGTTCAACACGCATGGATGGATTTGTGGTCGCAATAAACACTACATTTATCCTCTTCCTATCATAGTTGCTACCTAACTATGGCTCAATTTCATCTCTCAACAACCAACCTACATATAATAATCCCTACAACATATATATTCAACTAGTATTTTATGCTCATCCTCTACGACAATGTCAACACACAACCAAATCTCTTTTCCACTCATCCACAACATCCCTTCTTAACACCAACACCAAGGACATTTTCCACTTTGGATTTTTTCTCCTCTCATATGCATTCATCATTTCTCATAAGAACAATTGCCAGTTATACCTAGCATATTCAACTTCTTCTTCATCAATGCACCAACAAGTCATTAGTCAAAATGAAAAGTTGTATCAATTAGTTTCACACCAAGTTCCTTTATTTGTGTGTGAAAGTGAAGATGCTTTCCATGCAACCTAGGAAGATTTTGTGCATCACAAAGCGATGCAACTGGGGTTCATGCATTCTCTATTATAGTTACCTTCTTTATTATTGTAGCCATGGTTAGTTAGAGTAATGCCCCACATTACATAAGTTCCATAATGTAAAAGGATTCAATTAACTTTGATATGTGGTTAAACGATTTATTATCTAACTTATAAATAAAAACACAAAAGAATCACTAGGTGTTATTCGTTTGCCCTATTTTGATGTGTCTATTCTTCTTGGATTATTGTCATTACAAATTATGGATTACACAACCACTTTAGTTTATGTCAACAATCTCTCACATGGTAAAAAAAGGTCTTATTGAGATGTAAAGGAAGAGATCACATCAATTGTTATATTTTAGATAAGGTAGTCTACTCTAAATTTAAGCACAACACTCCAAACAATTTTCTTAGGCACCGAGTTGGGAAGGATTATTGTACTTAATTTTCCTTTGGATTTTAAAATCGATTCCTTCTTGGTAAGGTTTTTCTAGCCTCCAATGGAAGTGGAGACTCTTTTCATTTGGTTATAAAAGGTCCAAGTTTAAAGCTATAAATGACTCAAGTTTAAAGTTATATTTACATATTAAAAGGAATAAATATTTAGAACAATGTGCATTTTTATCTCAATTGGAGATTTAGGGCATCCATAGTTGATTTTGCTTAACATGCTAGTTATCAAGGATGCTTCCAACGCTTCTCAAAAGAACGATGAAAAACATGTCCATAAAAAAAAAGTGCTTATTTTAATTTGTGCTAATTTTTTGGGAAATGTAAAGTACAATTTAGAATTTCATATGAAGGGTGAACATTAAAAGTGTTTGTCATGGTGATTAATATTAATTAAAAAAAATTGACCTACCCCAAACCTTTTTTTGAAACTACCATRTCATATATAACCCACATACGAACACTAGGTAGAACCACCTGGAGTAAAGTAGTAGATATAGATTCAAAGGATCCAAAGGTRGTTGATCTGTGGGGGATATTGTGAAATTTTTGTGGGACAAGGGATCTTTTTTCGCCTAGCGATTTGACTGGTAAAATCTAYGAAGGTATACATACCTTACTCAYCTTTGGATTTGAACCTGTGACCTCTTAAGAGGAAACACATGTTCTTAACCATTAGACCCACTCAGGCTGTATAAACCTTAACAAGCATGCTAGTTAGGTCAAACTCTTGCTATAGTTAATTTCCAAAAACATTTTGAACAAATGTATTACATAATAATCTTTTTAGARTTACGTTAAAAGTGTGTATTTAATTTATTTATTTTTGTTAATTRAAAAGTAATTTTTTTTTAAACTTTTCATCATGAAAAAAAATACATAATTATATACCCTTCTCACTAAAATTATAAACCACTCTTCAAATTTGATGACTACTAATTATACCAATAATATGAACCATAATGTGTGAAAAAAAAAAACATAAAACATGTACGAGTKAATAAGTGACCGTTGGAATCTAATAAATGGCATGATTACTCTCGAATCTCAATTCAAACGATAAAAACAATTAAGAAGTAGCCGAAGGGAGATAATTTGTCCGTTACTACTCATTTCCTTCGTAAACAACAAAGTACTTTAATTTAACCTAATATTAATTAAATTTGATTAAAATAAATATTTAAATGTAAAACATATCATAAAGGAATTATGATATAAAAGGGCAAGATGATTGGCCGAATCAAGGTCTCATTTGGGTGGCTCACATGAATACAGACACAATGTTGTTAAAAAATAATAATATTTGTCACTTATTAACAAAGGGCCCTACTTATCCTCTTTGTGTAGGGCACACATTTTTTTTTTTTTTGAAAAAAGTGCATAAAATATTTATTTGATGCAAAGTTGAAAGAGAATAATGCCTAGAAATGATTGTAGGAGAATGTTGAAGACACGATTAGTTAGTTGGCGGACCATTTAGATATCCAATGGACGTTTCTAGAATCATGGGATGCACGTTGTAAGTGTTGCTAGGTTCTATGAGTGCTAGTTAGGTTATTATTTTTTTTAACTTTTTAAATAAGTTTATATATATATATATATATTTTATTTTTTTTCATTTTCATTTTGTTTGAAATATGATGAAGAATGGTTAGATTTACAAATTTAAATGATTAAGTTTGTATAATTATAATGTTTCAAGGTTTTTAAATACATTAAATTCGATCATTTAGTCAACACCTTTTAAATATTTTAAATATAATTATAAAGTAATATTATTCTATTTTTTTTTTTTGACAAAATAGACAAAAACATGATACACTTGATTTACATGGACATTTTAATAAATAAAAATATTAAATTTTTATAAATTTTTATTTTTATAAAAAATTATGAATTTGATATTTATTTTGGGTTTGATTATAAATTTTTAATTACGTAGGCTCATTTAATTTTGACTCCACTCTTACTCTTACATATAGGGTTTATATTTTTAATTTTTATTTTGCATATAAAAATTTTAATTACAACCTTTAATAAAAGTCATATTTGGATTAAGGGGAGATTTTAGTTAATTTATTGAACATATTTTGGATCAAGGAATTTTAGGATGTGAATTTTTAGAAATAGTTTTGAGATTTTTTTTAATATTTTTAGGAATTTATTCAAATATGCAAAGTCATTTGAATGTTTTCTATGCTGGCAAAATTGTTGAGAGCTTTTTAGTAAAGTTTTGATTGTCAAAATTTTAGTTTGTATGTAAAAGCTATACTCATGGAAAGTTACTTCAAGTTGTTTATAGTCATTTTTTTAATAGAACTTGAATTAAGGAATTTTAGGACTTGAATTTTTAGAGTTTATTTTGGGAGTTTAAATCAACATAGGATTTGGATGCTTTCCATGTTGTAGAGCTTCTATAAATTTTTCATGATGTATGGAATGCAGAAATTTAAGTTTGTATGCAAAAGTTGTGACCTTGGGAAGTTGATGTTCCAACTTAGTGTTTTATGTCTCTTTGGCACCTTTCTATATTTCCAACTTTTATAGTTAGAGTTTTTGTTTTTCAAAGCTTCTTTTGCATCTTGTAATAAAATGAGGCTTCAACTTATTATTATGGGGCTTTTGGCGAATGAGAGTAGTTACACATTTCTTTTCAATAGTAGTAATCACCATTCTTAGCCATTGTGTACATTATAGTGCTTTTTATCATCCCTTCATTAATATAATTTGGTTTTCACAAAATATTGTATGCTTGCTTTCTACTTATATCTTTCTTTGTTATTCTTCTAGATTATTTTCTAACCTGATTATTTTCCAATATTTAAAAATGAGCCACATATTTCTGGGTCTCTCTATGGCGAACCCTTTATGTTGAGTAGTTTTCCTTTCTTCTCTTTTCTCTTTCCGGTTTCATTCTATTCAACAAATTGATCAATTCACTTTAACATGGGCTCCAATGATATTAAATGCCTTGCTTCCTCTAGAATGGTCTTAGAGGTGGTTTCCAATCTCCATTTCGTGTCACCCCTTCATCCCCTCGAAAGAAATTTGGGCTAGTTTGAGTAGAAAGGGAACATATGACCTCTCCTCAAAGCCAACATCTTGATTATAGCCTCGGTGTAGATAAAATCTCCACTTAAACCTTTCATATTGAGAACTAGAAGCAATAATAACACCACCTGTATTA
>JASDQU010500656.1:17163-29714 GCA_032191745.1 Picea mariana | reverse complement strand
ATAAGAACTTAACATTTCAGCTCTGATTCAATTGCTGCTATAAACTTTTAAAAACAGAATGCCTAGAACTAGATATCATGGACACAACAATGAGCAAACCAGACCAATAATTTAAATAAATTCAAAACAGACCATGGAATCCCACACTCATGTAACATTATGCAGGGGAATCGACATTCTTTTCCTCCTCTATGTAGACTTAGTTGTAGGAAATCTCAACTAGGAACATTTCCAATTTTCTGTCTAGCCTGTTGGCAACCTCCTTGATTAAGTCACGTTTATCTTGGATGCCCTTCTAGCAAGCTGTTATATCCAATTCAACAGCATTCAACTTAATTCGAACACCACCACCTTATTTGCTAGTGCATCCATAGTTTTCTCAGTGTTTCTTTGTCTCTTCAAAAGGAGCGCCCCAACCTGCAAGATATTGATGAAGCAAACAACGTTTCTGTTTTTCTTCTAGAGGAGTGCCCCAACCTGCAAGAGATTGATGAACCTTTTGCTTCATGGTGGCAGCCATTGCATAGATGTTACAATGGGGGTGAAAATGCACGGGGCCTAAACTTTCCAAGCCTCGTTCTCTTGCAATTATCGCTTTGTTGGTTTCTTAGATTTGCCTATAAAATCATTCTTCACCTGCTTGGCTCCCTTGTTAACCCTTGGTTCTTCAAACTGTACACAGTCAAGGTAGACAACTTATCTGTCATGGACTTGTAGTTCCACCCAAGTTTGTTTCAACACTCAAGGTTGTGCGGCACTGCCTTGCCTCAATCGCAGGGGCTTGGTCAGCCTACGCCTACGCCTACGCCTACTATAGCTAGACTACGCTTCTTCACTTAAGGTTTGCCCATAAGTTTGCCTTAAGCTACAATAAGTTAGATGCACAGCTATGTCCAACACAACCTAGTTCATCCAACAATAGGCATGCGTCCAATCACAACCTTAAAACATCCCAATAGTACTTAACACTTGCCAATATCAATACTTAGCCAAAACATACTAGTGCAAGGAACAATGACATCCAACAGTCATAAGGCATCCACAATACACAAGTATGGGTGCCACCCAAGGCATGTGCCTTACACTTTATAATATGAAGAATGTTTACAAGATACAACAGAGGAGCGTAGCCAACTACTTGCAACTCATTTACATACTACAATTACACTTAGGCAAAACAACATACAAGAACTGTCAATCCAACCCTTGAAGCAACCATAGGCTTGTCTCCTACATGTCTTGTCTTATTTTTTGTTTCACTTAGCCAATGTAAATCGTCCCATTGTGCCCAAACCTAAACTTGGCACAACTGCATAATTTCTTTTGCGCACTTGTGAATGACTCTTCTTGCTTATGCCTTGGCACTTTGAGGTGCCCTCTTTTTATACGAGTTTTTCGTTGTACTTGTAAGCCCCTTCATTTTAAGGTGGACCCAAATGCCCACATAGTTGACTTGCTTTCCTTGGTGATTTGTCTATTGATTGTCCTTGTCCAAAAAGTGTGACTGCTAGTGTGTCCAAGTTTGCCTAAGTGCACCCAAGTCATTCCAAGTGTGCTTAGTCTGTCCATCAAAGTCGTAGTCTGACCAACCCATCCCATCCATTTGACTAATCTCAATCTATTTGTCCAACTCGTCTTAGTTTGTTTGTCCAACTCGTCTTGGTCGATCTAGTTTGCACAACTACACCCAAATTGTTTGATCCCACATGACTTTACCTCGATCCGTTCGAGTTCATCTTGCCGTGCTCAACAATGCGCCTAAGTGCGCCCAGTGGATGTGTGCTCGATGGTGTATGCCCAATGAGTGCATCCCACAGTTGAGATCCACAATTACTTGTGCTCGAAGACACTTCGATTATTCGCCACAACTCCCAAGTGTGGATCGTTCAACTTCGTTGGTTCGTATATAGTCCAGGCATCCAAGTCATCAAGCTCTCTATGCCACTCTTGTCTATCATGCGAAGTGCATGTCTGCATATGAGGCTGCCCACGACAATCTTCTTTGCCTTCTCTAGCCAAGCTTTCTTCTAAGCTTCACTTGGTGTGTTTGACTAGTGCGAGCTACCATTGTCTGCAGTGTGCCTTGTCTATGAGTAGAGTTGCTCAAATTGTCCATGGTGTGCCTTGCCAATGGGGTAAGGTACTTAAAATTGATTCATCTAAGGCAACAACCTTCCATCATGTTCATCCGTGCTTGTCACTGATCATTGAGGTGATCGTGTGGTGGAGGCACCCAAAGCCACTCAAGGCGAGGACCTTACACTATCCCTCTCTCTGGCAATTATCGATTTGTTGGTCTCCTAGATTTGCCTATAAAATCATTCTTCACCTACTTGGCTCCCCTGTGAACCCTAGGTTCTTCACGTTGTACAAAGTCAAGGTAGACAAACTATCCGACGTCTCCTTTTCCCCTGTTTTTAGGCAAAATTAATTTACTACCACCACAATAAAGAGCAACTCTTCTTTCGACATCTTCCACCCTTCTTGGGATTGTAGACTGACTTCGACCTTTCACACTTCATTTCTATTATGCAACTAGGGATTTGTAAGGTAAAAACAAAAAACCATTCCAACTCTATCGGCCAAGACATGGAAAGATAATAAATTTGACATCATCAATATCGCTTACCATGAATGATAAATTCAATCAATTTCCCATTCTCATTTACTACATGCATCCTTCACTTTAAGAACTATAAATGAGACGAGCCCATTATTCTTCTTTTTTTAATGAATATTGTAAAATAAAGGTTTAAAGCTTAGATTGTCAATTCCCCACTTGAGGTTCAAGCAACATTTATTGATTGGATGAAGGATCTTTCATTATTTTTTCTTAGAATATAATTCGTCCCACCCTCAAGATCATAAGTGTGAATGAGATCATTGGTACCTTGCCAACCCCAACAACAGTTGGTTCATGAAGAGCCTCAATTAACAATTAACTCACATAGAGCGAATGTTACATGTGGGATTTGAACTTAGGTAGGTTGGATAACATTCCACCTATCAACCACTTGAACTACACCCAATCAATCGATCTTTCCTCAATTATCAAGTTGGCCTCTAGATTGGTCACACAATTCATTTATGCACTAGCATGTTAATGAATATTGTTAAATAAAGGTTTAATCTTGATTGCCAATGCCCCACTTTCTTGAGGTTCAAGTGGTGTTTATTGATTGGATTACCGATCTTTACTCAATTATTAAGTTGGTCTCTTCTTTAACATGTTGGAACTTGATGAGATTTTGTTTGCCTCCTTTATCCACTCCATAGGTCCTTCAAGAAGTGTGGTTTTTATTTCTCTTTAAAATGAAATTTATAATTAGTTTAGAGCTCCCTTCAAAAATTATTTCGGAATAATTCAATTTTAGCAATAAGGTTTTCTATGATAATTTAATTCTAAACACCTAATTGTTTTTTTTCCTCTGATAAAAAAAATCATAATTTTGTTATAATATAACAAAATTACATTTCATAGATTCTTACAAAAGCTTGCACCAAGTACTTCAAAAATAAGTCCCATATAGGTTTAAAAATATAACATAAGATACAAAGTATTTCCAAATCAACAATAGCAATAATGTCTCCCTCTAAATAGTGATTTAGATATTATAAATATTTAATTGAATTGCTATTCCAAAAACCCTCTAAATAGTGATTTAGATATTGGAAATATTTAATTGAATTGGTCATCCAAAAACTAAAATTAGACAAAAGGGTCAATGATTTATTCGGTGAATTATTCATCCACCTGATCTGAAATGTGCTAGACACAGCCAAATAAAGTGCAATGTTTGAAATCTCATCTGCATCTACATTCCTGTGCTAGACACAACCAAATAAAGTGCAATGTTTGAAATCTCATCTGCATCTACATTCCTTTCTTTGTGCGCATGATAAAAATAAATAGAATTATACGCAAATCTAGCAAGCTATACCTCCTAGAAAATAGGTGACAATATAATTATCCAAGTTGTTTATCCCATTCATCCTATGAACCCCATGAAGTGAGTCACCAAAGTATTGAAGTTTATGTGCACCTTTTTCAGCTAATTGCATTAATAGCAACTTTAAGGCCAAGAATTCTATGAAGTTATTTTTCCCATGTCCAATGAACATTGAATTTTAAAACATTTGCTTCATTTAAATAAATAGCATCTTCTCCACAAATTGATGGGTCTTCTTGATAGGCTCCACCAAAGTCAGTCAAAGTGCCATTTTTATCAATTTATTCCACACCAATCTATCTTAGAAGGTCCAAGTAGTTTGTTTAAAAGCATCAAGAATGGACATACTTTGAACATCACACTCCATGGGTGGTACAAACTTGCATTAAAAAATTTGAGTTACAAGCTAGCTATACTCCCCATGAAGAGATCAAAGGAAGAGATTTGAGCATTTTGACAGTAGGCTTATTACACCACATATCAAACCTTCATCAACGGAATGCCCCCTAGACCTCCCCTAAACCTATAAGTGTCTCCAATTCTTTCCATAGCTCACCGGTTAATGGAGAAACCATTAATAGATGTATAATGGATTTTCCACTTGCCTTACAAAGGATACAAAGACTAGGCCCTTGTTTGCCTTTCAAAGGAATAGCGTTGAGCATTTTGATAGGAAGATTATTACACCACATAGCAACCCTTCATTAATGGAATGCCACTCAGACCTCCCTTAAACCTATAAGTGCCTCCAATTCTTTCCATACCTCACCAGTTAAAGGACAAAACATTAATAGATAAATAATGGTTTTTTCACTTGCCTTACAAAGGATTAAAAAACTAGGCCCTTGTTTTCCTTTTTTTAATAAAACATCCCATATAAGTGCCTTATTTTTAAGAGCCAACCACATAATCATACATGCTTTTAAAGGGAATTTGAACTTCCATTTATGCTTCCACCACCAAATTGATTCCTCCACCTCTTCAACTACATTTAAAATTTGAAAGCCTATTTAGGGAGTATAAATCCTTCTTGCATAATCTTTTCCCCATATGAGCTCATCATCAACATCCTTGATTCTTGCATGACATGTCCATAGAGTTGAAATAAAACCCTCCCAGTGAACTACATCTCTATCTCCCATCCCAATGACTTAGTTGATTTCCATTATCATCTCCATATGGTTATTGTTGAAGTTTTACTTATACAACTAGCAATTATGGTTCTTCTTTATTATTACAATCATTTAGCACATTAGCTGCATAAATAAGATCATTGAAAGAGAGGCAATCACATAAACAATAGAGAAACACAGATTATCCTGGGAAACCCTCATGGGAGAGAAAACCCAACAAAAACTTCCTCAATATAGATAGACCAAAGACCAAATAGAAGATCCTCCTCTACTCCTTCACTAGGAAGAGTAGCGCACCACTTGACCAAGAAATACAAAGACACAGACCAAGAACCCTCTTTGACGTCACACTTAGCTGTAGTAGCAGTTCCTCCAAGACTTGCACACTTCTTCATAGCTGCATAGCTAGTGTGGTGAGTGTAAATGAGGCATTGGCCTCCTTTTATAAATAGTGGTTTGGCCAACCTATAATTAGGTCTGGGCCGACCTATCACTTTACCCTCTTAATTTACACTTAACTGTCAATGCACAATAGGGCCGACTTTTACTAAGGCACAATAGGGCCTAATTAAATATCATATAATAATATCATTCAACTCTCTCTCAGGTAGAATATTCTTCGAATTTACAATATTTCAACACTCCCCCTTAACAAGAAGGGTATTCTACTGACAACATTAATAACAACTGACTGAACTTAATACATCATCAAGAGGAGGGGACACTGTCGGTCATTGAATTTTTTCTCATCATCAACATCAGTAGAAACTGAACATCATCATCATCTTCAGCGTGGAGCTAGAGTAACATCATCATCAACAACATGAAGCTGGAACATCAACATCAACAACACGAAGCTGGAATAACATCATCATCATCAACAACATGAAGCTCGAATAACATCATCATCATCAACATGAAGTTGGAACAACATCAACAACACGAAGCTAGAACATTGACATCAACAACATGAAGCTATAACAACAACATCAACAACATGAAGCTGGAACATCAACATCAACATCAACAACACGAAGTTGGAACAAAAACATCAATATGTGGCAACATAATGTGGCAGGTGCATCAACAACAATATTTGTGGTACTCTAACAGACCGTCCTTATCGGACCTTCGAGATCTGCCCAAGAATCATAAGATTCCCTAGGATATAGAATCCTAACTGAGCTACCACGTGGTACTCTAACAAACCATCCTTATTGGACCTTAAGGATCTGCCCATGAATCATAAGATTCCCTAGGATATAAAATCCTAACTGAGCTACCACTACTGACCACAATTGACATATACATGCACAGGTACTATGACAGACCGTCCTTACCGGACCTTCGGGATCTGCCCATGGATGATCAATCCCCTAGGATATAAAATCCTAACTGAGCTACCTTTTGTTGGTCAGGATACCATAGTATCATCACCATCACTCCCCCTTTTGAGGGAGGTCCTTTCGAACTACACCAAGCTTGTCTAGGAAGTACTCAAACTTCACACGAGACAGAGGCTTAGTCAACACATCTACAACCTGTTCATCCGTGCTAACATATTGGAGCTTTACAACTTCCTTCTGCACCATGTCACGAATTGTAGTGATACCGATCTCTATGTGCTTCGTCTTATCATGGAACATTGGATTATCTGTCATCTTTATGCAACTTTGGTTATCACATAGAATCATGGTAGCTTCCATCTCTAGGTCAAATAAACCTGTCAACAAATTCTGAAGCCATATGGCTTCATAACTGGAGGAGCACGCTGCAATGTACTACACTTATGTCGTACTGAGAGCAATACTGGATTGTTTCCTGCTTTTCCATGAAGTCATGTCTGACCCCAAACTGAAACAACATCCTGAAGTGATTTTTATGTCTGAAGTACCTCCATCCCAATATGAATCAGTATAGCCATACAATATGAAGTCATAGTCTCTAGTATAACAGAGGCCATAGTCCAATGTACCCTTAATGTATCTCATCACATGCTCTTCCATAATCAAGTGAACATCTTTCTCCGCAAAACATATATCTGTCCTCGTGTTCTTCAAATATATCAACGAACCAAATTTTCACATCACATTGTACCAAACTGGTACACTTGCTCAGCTGTAACTCAATCTGCACAATCATGTGCTAGCTCTATGTGCTTTCTGTAAAGCACTATCTGTCTCACTTCCTGAGAGTATGTCCTCTACTTTTTCTGCAACTATTCCTTCTGGAATCAGGACTTTGCACCTGCAGTTGCTATTTCTGAAGCTAATAATGACTGCTCTATTCTCATTGTAGCTGCTGAACTCTGAGAGTAACTCCTCTACTCTATCACGAAAACAACTTCATTTGAAACCGAGAGTGGCTCAATAACTGACATCGGGGGTAGCTTATCCTCTTTCTTTGGAGGTAACTCAATCTTCTATTGTAGTCATGTCTCCATGGCCCAACTCATGTACTGCACCAACTGGCACTAGAGATAACTCAATCTCAAATACATGGATTGTCATACCTGCTCCCTTTGAATCTCATACTGTGTCGACTTCTTTTAATGAATCATGTTTGTTATATATATGTACTTCTTTTGATTACTGGAGCAACTATCTCGTCATAGTCTTCTCCCTCTTGCTGGGAGAATCCTCTGGACACAAATTAGGCTTTGTACATCTCTATAATGTTATCTACAACATGCTTGATCTGTTAGATCAATCTTGGAAGTCACAATTGACTTCCCCTCCAGTCTTAAGGAAAATCCATATCCCAGTCCATTTGGATAGTTTTCTCCTCTGTCATTGAAACAAGGGAATCTTCCCAGGAGATTTCACATCTCCTAGAAGTCTCTGAAGCTACGATCTAGTCTTCTCAACTCATGGCATTTGTCTTTCCGTCTTGGAAGATGTCTCTTTTTCCCATCTGATCCTTTCTGAGATCAGGCTTACTCCGAGTCTTGATTTCTTCTTAGTCTACAAAAACTTCATAGTCTCTACATGATATACTTGGTGTCGAATACCAAGTCTTAATATGAAAAGATGAGTCAGACTTCAAACCAATTCTGCTTCATGTCAAGGTGGCTTCATTATCCATTGACCAAGTCCACTGTGAGTTCTATTCTAATGTTCAATCATCTTTGGAACCTTCTACTCCTTACAATCAATCTCCATATGAGATACTTTGTATCTCAAAAGTAGCTTCTTCTTCATCTTCTTTGGTGCATGGATGTATACGATCATGTATACAACTTGGATAGTCTGCTCCATGTCTCATCTAATATGTTGCCTTCTGCAACCATCACTATAGCTTCCTCAAGGTTATCACCCGTGACCTGCCTGGAACAAGAACAACAAGGGAGAAACAACAAACAAGAATAATACTCTTTATAATAATAACAAAACAATAGCGAGAACAATCGTCACAGTAGCTCCTTTAGAGCTATCACTTATGACCTACCTAAAACAAGGGTAAAAAGTAAGAAATACAATAATAAGGAATGAGAGAAACACTCTTCTAGTGTTGTGATCAATCATTCCTCCATTATAATCTGAAAACAAAACAAGAAGTTTCTCTTAGAGGAGATATTAGTTATATCTAGTAATTGATTACAATAATCATTTATCTCAATAGTGCTCACATGCTACCAAATATTCAATAATAAAACTTTTCAAAGATTGCTATCACAACTATAGTGTTTAGCAACTATAAAACTTGATATGTGTAAATTTGAATCTTATCAATTTAATCAATCAAACTTGGAACTTGGAGTCTTGTCCTCAAGAATGAGTGTGTTTCTTTTCTTCCGAGTCTCCTTCACTCAAGATGACAAGTATTTTCTTCAACCTGTCCTCTGTACCAAGACAATATGCTGGGTGCATAGGTTCCTCTGAATGTGTTGGATTTGAGATCCCTCTAGATCTACGATTGTTGTTTAGACAAAAGATCCTTTCTCCTACAAGTACCCTTTAAACTAATGATATAATTTAAACATATGTAAGTACATACCTCTGACAACATCCACAGGTGGTAGCACCATCCGACAGTAGCGGCAAGAAATAACGAACCTTTTAAACTTCAAGGGTGCTTCAACTTGTAACTTAAAGTTAGTTGGAGATTTTCTAGGGTAAGGGGCACTAGGACAATAAAAAATCAGTCCCAACACTTCACAAAAACTTTCACTGCAATTGGTACTGCAGCTGGCGCTGGCACTGCAACTGGCATGAAGGAATTGGCATTGCAACTGCAACTGATACTGCAACTACAACCGATACTGCAACTGCAACTGGTACTGCAACCAATTGGTGCTGCAACTGGTACTGCAACTAGTACTACAACTACAATTGGAACTTAGGTTTTTATGAGGAAACCCTAATTTCTCAAACTTCAAATTTCAGAATTCTAATCCAGGGACTAGATACGCCCTCCTAGGGCGAGTTCCTAGGTGTGGTTACTTTCTTCAACGTCCTCCTCAAACAAGGAAAACATCATACTTAGGGTTTATGGAGAAACCCTAATTTTGCAACAACTGCAACATTGAAAATTGAACCTGGGAGAGGATGCTCTGAGGCTAACTACTTCTTTATAAACTGTGAATTGGTCTCTTTCAGGCCTGCTCTGATAACATGTTGAAGTTTTACTTATACAACTAGCAGTTACAGTTCTTCTTTATTATTACAATAATTTAGCACATTAGCTGCATAAATAAGATCACTGAAAGAGAGGCAATCACAGAAACAATAGAGACACCCAAATTATCTCGGGAAACCCTCATGGGGGAGAAAACCTAGAAAAAACTTCCTAAATATAGATAGACGAAATATCGAACAAAATATCCTTCTCTACTCCTTCACTAGGAAGAGTAGCACACCACTTGAACAAGAAATACCATGACATAGACCAAGAACCCTCCTCGACGTCACACTTAGTTGCAATAGTAGTTCCTCCAATACTTGCGCACTTCTTCATAGTTGCAGAGCTAGTGTGGTGAGTGTAAATGAGGCACTGGCCTCCTTTTATAAATGATGGTCTGGCCAACCTATAATTAGGTCTGGGCCGACCTGTCACTTTACCCTCTTAATTTACAATAAACTATCAAGGCACAATAGGGCCGAATTTTACTAAGGCACAATAGTGCCTAATTAAATATAATATAATAATATTATTCAACTCTCTCTCAGGTAGAATATTCTTCGAAGTTACAATATTTCAACAATTGTCTCTAGATATACAACCTAATCAAGAATATACCATTTCTATGAAGAGTCTCAATCAATCTATCAAACAACTTGTAACCCTCACCATTCCCAACCCAAGGCTCTATACCAATGCTCACTCAACCCATTCCTAAAACTAAGCATTGTCCAATTAAAGGGAAGGCTAAGACCATTACCTTTTAAATAATAGAAGCTATTTTCCATTTTTCATTTGGATTCATAATCCAATCTTCCATCATATTAGGGGCTATATATTTTTGAACTATAACTTGGCACCAAAGACCCTAACCTCCAATTAATGTCCAAACACATTTGGCAACCAATGCTTTGCTAAATAAATGAAGGTTCTTCAATCCCCAACCACCCATGTTTTCAGAATTGCAATATACTATGATTTAACCAAGAAAAAACATTTCCCCCCCTTGTTTTAAGACCACAAGAATTTAAAACTTGTTTGCGTAATCTTTTCTAATCCCCTCTTAGGAATAAAGGATAACAACATCCAATATACAAGAATTGCATCAAGAACCGAGTTAACTAAAATGAGCCCACCCCCTCGAGATAGCCATTAGTTACACCATACATATAATCTATTTTCCACCTTGGCTATAAGCCAATGCCAATCTCTTTTACCACACTCATTGGACTTGAGATAATACGCTAGATATTTCAGCCCAAGCTAAATATCTATTTGTTGATCAGAAAATAATCGAAAAAAATATTTGACATCTTCTTCATCTATACTAGAAAAGGAGACAAATGACTTTTGAACATTAACCAACCTTCTTGTTTTTATGCGATAAAGATCTTATATTTCTTTGAGCTTGAGGCAATCCCTCCTTGAACCATCACAAAAAAGAAATATGTCACCTACAAATAGAAATCAAACAAACAAACACCACCTCTAATTTTGATGCCTTTAAAAGAGTTAGATATTTTTGCCTCAATGAGAAATCTGTTTAAACCTTCAACAATGATAATAAATAACAGGGGGAAATGGACATCCCCGCCTCATCCCTCTACTAGGCTTGAAAAAATCTAAAGAAAACCCATTTATTAATATTGCAAAAGATATAGAGATCACACAACTCATTACCCAATTTACAAATTGAAAACTGAACCCCAAGTGAAAAAAAAAACATCAACCTCATATACATTTAACTTGCCCTATTATAAGCTTTAGACAAGTCTAACCTAACTAGTTATTAATCCATACCTTATGAATTTCATAAACATTATGATCATGTTCTTTCTACATTCCTTAGAATTATAGCTTTATTCCATGATATTTTAATCCTAGACATCTAACTAGCTAGTTATTACTTTCACACCTTATGAGTTCACTACCAATGATGTCCTCTATGTGTCCTTTACGACATTTCTTGCGCTCCCAAACTTGCCTTTTCTTGCCCATCAAATTTAACGTCGATCTAGATTGCTCATGTGGATGCTATGTCTACCGGGGAATTCCCTCTTAAAACATTGCCCTTTTATAAATTCTAAAGATAAACAAGTGATCTTAAATGATGTTTCTAATCATAAACAAATCATGTCTAAATATCACGTAGCTTAATGTTAAATATATAGTTATAAGCATGCATGGTACTGAATTTCTCATATTGCACTTTGTAGACTCTATTATTTTAAAATAGAAACATATATTTTTTTGTATTAATTATAAAATAAGAGGGATGCAGTCATTATTGCCCAACCTTTTAATAAAAAAAAGAATTTACCTCGTCCAAAATTCTTCAAAGAGTTCAGGGAGCACTGAAAATTAAATCCTAATTGTCCCATTTACAAAAAACTATTGTTACTATTCATTGATTGGCTAGCATAAAGCCTTACATATTGTCCAAGCAGAAATAAAGTCTTGAAAAACATAAAGAAATTTAAACATTTTGATTACCAAGCCTCAAATGGGTCGACTTCTTTCTTCCCACTACAAAAGATCGTACAGAAGGATTTGTATTCCTGACTTGTTCTATCTGTTGCTCCATTGTATCCTCTTCCATGGCTGCTATTTGGTCTTGTCCAAAGGAACTAACTAATGCAATTGTGTTTGCACATTTCCTCAACTCCTCAAACTTGGGCTTTTCCTCCAGCTCCAAGTACTTTTCTCCCGAAGTTCCCTGATTATGTCTTCTTCCTCCAGTTTCTCTCTATTGTTTTTCCCCCCTACCTCCAAGAGTACAATTTCACTTTTGTACTTTTCTAATAGGGTTTTCATCTTCAATTATTTGTCTTCAAGTCACTTTTAGGTC
>JASDQU010500656.1:1984-15638 GCA_032191745.1 Picea mariana | reverse complement strand
CTCCCGAAGTTCCCTGATTATGTCTTCTTCCTCCAGTTTCTCTCTATTGTTTTTCCCCCCTACCTCCAAGAGTACAATTTCACTTTTGTACTTTTCTAATAGGGTTTTCATCTTCAATTATTTGTCTTCAAGTCACTTTTAGGTCCCTTGCATAGTTTCGTCCCCATTATTTTTTTCGGGTTTCACATCTTCCTATTGATAATGATAATTTTTCTTGATTGTTGTTGATGTGTCATTCACATCTCCAAATTGAGTCCAAGAGAGTAGAATGTTCACAAAATGCACAACGATTTGGATGGCTGCAATTATCCATATCACAAGTTCCTAATGGAATTTCCAAAACATAGTCCCAATATTTCTATTACTAGTTGAGAACAAGAGTGCTGGTATGCCAGTTAGAGAATTGAGGGAATCCCCTCAAAACTTCCAACCTAATAAAAAAATCAGGTTCCCACTTCTATTGTTAAATCCCGAATTCATTTCCATAGTTCCTCTACTTAGAAAAGTGTAGTAATTCAACTTAAAGGAATAAACCTTGCAAATATGAAACAACTCCTCAAACCCAATAGACATGATGAGTTGAAGGTAATACTCGAATACAAAGCCTGACATTGATTGACACCCTGAGAATCTTGATCCCCATCGTCGATTGTCCAAATTTCATTTAGGGATGACCGAGAATGGGAATCACCTTCTGAACCTTAATAGAAGACCCCTGGTGGTATCTCTCTCCATCCAAAGGAATGACACTCCAACATAACAAAAAGAGATAAAAAATCAAACTTCCCATCTGGAAGCTAAACCATGATTTCCAAGTACTTAATTGGATCGAAATTATAATCCCACACACTTTGCACCATCCCATCCTACCAAAATTAATGAAGGAGAAAGTCCACGAGATCAAGTGAGGAGCACAACAAACTATCCCATTAAATGAATAAAAATGCATGGTATTGTGGCTTTTCCACTTGTCTAGAAATATTAAATGGATCATTACAGGTGAATAAGTGGATGATAAATGTAGGGGAGGTTGCTAAAGACCTCCCCTCCCCCACCATTTTTCCATAACATCCCAATAGTTAGATTGTTGGCATTGTTGGCCATAGAGTTGGCTAAAGAGTTTATCCCTCTCAAGGAATGATAAAACTTAACACTCTCAAATCCCTCTATCAATATTTGGATGCAACGAAGCAACTTGTTCATATGAGGTTCCTTGGGAAGATTTTTGTGGACCATGTGGTATATGAAAACCATCGAATAACAATCACTATTGCGTTTTTATGTTTTGTGTCTTCATTATCAAAATTTATTTCCATAAGACCAAGGCTTCTGCCTAATTGTTTGTGGTTTCTCCAATTCCCCCAACAAATAAAGTTTTATTTATTTCTTTCGGGGTCAAAAATAACACCCATACGCCTACCACCTCTATAAACTCTAAATTTCAACCCAAATAAAGCTTAATAATTAAATAATAAATAAATCATAATATCATGTAGTTCAATCTTAAATATTTAGATACAAACATGCATGGTAATGAATTTCTAATTCAATGTTTGGTCTTGATTGGAATGTTTCATTCCTCACAAGGCATTGATTATTGAAGAATATACATGAAGCCATTAAAATACGGAATTTTTTAATGATTTCTAATTACATTTAATGTCATAGTGCAAACCAAAAATTAACCATACAAATTGTGATTGTACATAATTTAAGTGAAGTGGTAACATTTTGGAGTTTGAGCGATTTTAAAAGTCGAAAGGATCCTTTTTGAAATTAACATATTTTTTATAGTTAAACGTTTTGTTTCGATTGTTGTGTGAAGATATACAAATCCCGATGTTCTGTTATCTGTGTTATCACAGTACAATCCCATTTTAATATAGATAGACATTTAGATCTTTCATCTTTCGTAAAACTTTATAAAGTTTTTAATACATTATGAGATATTTTTTAATGAATTTACATTTTTTCAATTGAAATTAAAATTAATTTACATTTTCTTTTACATTCAAAATGATGCAACTGGCTATGAATGAAAAATAAGTCATTTAATATAAAATCATATTTAAAGAAGCAATCAAGTTTAATTATTCATGTCGAGAACAATTCAAATAAAAATTTACATTGACTAATTGAATGAGCATTACTCATGCCACCTCTATTTTAGAAGAGAATGAATTAATACATTTGAATTTGAATTCACAATGAAAGTGGTTCTTCTAGAGGTGATTTATGTTCAAAATCAATGAAGAATATGTTTAAATTATAAGATAAAAAATAATCTATATTATGTTTTTTTTAATAATTAAAATATAAATTTATGTAAATGTAAATTTATATTAATTTAAAAGGTTAGTTGCGATGAAGTTAGATGTGATTACATTCTCTGAATTCATAAAATTTTGATAAGACTAGCCATATTTTTAAATTAATAGTGATAGATAATTTTTTTTCCTTCAAATGAGAATTCCAAGTATTTCTATTAGTATCCTACTTAATAAACTGGGACAAAATACATATAACTTTAAAGGACATTCATACTATTTTAGATGTGAACATTGCCTTGTTCTTCTTTCCCTCGTCGGAATGAGGGGACTTGCACCTTTGATGTCCATAGGAACCCTATTCTGATAGACTGTTTCGGTTTCTATTATCTCTACTTGATTCAAACTATCGATGCGATGATTGTTGGAGGCGAAGAAGATGTAATCCATGTGCTGCGAGAGGACCAAAGAGCGAAGTTTGTTGCATTCATTCTCTAGTGAGTCAATTTGATGTTTTTGAAGAAGAAGGTTCATGAAATTGACATTTTGAGTTATACTGGCCTGTTCCAACTCTGTAATTTTGGAGGAGATTATCATTAATGCATTGTTGTTGGCTTGACTAGTGTATTCATGCCTGCAAAGGACCCATCTTACCTCCTTGGTATCGTTGTTTTCCGTGACTTTTCGGGATTCCCTTTTCACATGGACTCAATTCAGAAACACACTAAGAGGCCATAATATGGCAACGATCCATAAAACTGAAACACTAGGTGCCAAACTGTGAGGCCAAGAGTCAAACCACATATAAAGAGAAATCTCAGGATTCAACTCAATTTCGCTGCTCCAAAATGCAATATCAGAGTTATCACACAAATAGAAACCCATAGAGAAAAGCGAGGAGACTAGAGTATGCTTGGTTATAAACCTATATCAAAAGAAAGAAAACAACATTATAGGCCAAACACATCCCTTCACCATTGACCACATACTCTGCTCTCCATAATACTTATCACGCTCCCTCCAAGAAACTAACAACCCCACCGAAAGAACACAGAGATTAAAACCAGGTCCTAGACCCAATGACCCCTAAATTGGACTACTAAGAATTCACCCTAGGGTTGAGCACCAAACCAAAATTATCCCATATTTCATGAAGGAATTAATCAAAACACATTTAATAGCCACAAATGACACCTACCAAGCCATATGGGACTACAGGGTTAGCTATCTCTCGACGTCCTTCCATTGTCTCATCCAGTTTTTATTCATTAATGAATGCAAGTTGGGATTATTGTCAATTAATAACCACTAATTATTTAATCTAAGGGATTGTGCAATAGTTAAGATCCTCGTTTTTTTATTAGAATTCCGGGATTTAAAGATGAGGTAAATTTTTCCCAATTATCTGCCTCTCCATTCAATTCCCTCCTGGTCTGGTAAAAGGAAATTGTATCAAAATGGACTAGAACTTGTTTGATTCGAAAGACAATGGATTTTAATTAGTTGCCCCTAAATTTGACCTAGCAATCAATTCTTTTATAATCAACAACAAGTCCCCCAAAAATAACAAGGATTTGAGACCATTTTCTTTAGCAATGGAGAGCCCACGCCACAATGAGTAAGCCTCAACTAGATTATTTGAAGCATTAATGAGACCCCAGTGTTAGGATATTTAGACACTTAGGAGTTAGTTAAGATCAACTTGGTCAAATGTATCGTTAGATAAAATTGTGTTTCTTTAGTATGCATTAGTATGCATTTGTAGTTAGGTAATCCGACGATCACGATATGTTCTTGACATAAAGTGATCCGATGGTTCATATTCTCCTTGAGCTTAACGACTATATAGATCCATTGCTTAGCGCCCGATTGGTCCATGATCTCTATTTAAAGAGCGTGGAGGGTCATTTACTGATGATTGATTGTGAGAAACTCTCTTGTAAATCTCTATGTAATATTTTCTTTTGCATTAATAAATTGCTCCAAGTGGCCACGTTGGTTGGGGCCGTGGATGTTACCTCATAGGGGTTTTACCATGTCAAAACATTGGTGTGTTGATATTTTATCTAGTTGTGTGAGTGGTTACTGAAAGAGTTCTTCCTTTGTTGGAATACTTGTTTTGTCAAACATGGTATTAGAGCGCATTTGAAGACCTGCTCCCATTGTAGATTGAGATCTTGAAGCCATGTCTTTGCATATTTGGTTTCTACCATTTCCTTAAATTTATAGGTTGAGAAGACTATTCCATTGCGTCCAAAGTGCTCGTTTCAATTATGAATACTTTTCATTTCACTTGAAAAGGTTTTCGTTTGCCCAAGATACAATCGTTTCAGTCAGATTTGGAGGTATAAAGCCTGAATACGCCCTTTTGAATTTTTACAAAGATAATATTTCAATTTTGTTTTGGTTTTCTAATTTTATTTCTGGGTTGCTACTCTTTTTGATCTATGTATGCTCTTTTCCATGCGCTATGTGTGATCTTGACAAATCATAAACAGAGCAGGAAGAGTTTTCTTGTCTGCGTATGTTCTTTGTTGTGCACTCTATGTGATTTTGGTAAATCATAAATAGAGGGGAAATTTACATTTTCTGGGTAAGATAACCAATATCTTACCCTTTTTGTTGTCGAGAAGTGAAATTTTTTGTGTGTGAATGCATGAAAACAAGTTTTTATTATGTACACACTCCAGTGTTGTCTTCCACAACAACAACAACAACCCCAATCTTCCTTAAGACTATAATGTGATTTGCACTAACTCACTTGGTTGAAAGTTACTTTACTTAGTAAGAGGTCTTGAGTTCAGGTCTCTTTTTCATGCATTCATTGTAAAGTGCATTTCACTTAATTATGAAAGGGAATCACTATTAAATAAATTTAATATTTTATTTTAAGTTATTTTTTTGATCGCAACTTTCATTTACAAAGTAACTTCATTGTAAAAGTGATTCTGACTTATTCTATAAAAGTGAGTCACTTCATAAGTAACTCATTTAAAAGTGAAATTATAAGCATAGTTAGGCGGAGCATCACCACGTTGACCAACTTCTACCTGCCACGTGGGTCTTTGGTTACCAATTATGCCTTTTTTCAAAAGGGCATAACTTTCACATCTGAAGTCCATTTTCAATGTCGTTTTTTTTAACAACCTATTTTTTTCGAGAAATTTTCATTCAGACCATCAATTTCGAGATTTAATCCATATTCTTTTCATATTTAATATAACTTCTCCTTGTACCCGGGCATTCCCCTGACAGAGAAATCTTACAAAATGTCAACCTGGGAAGGAATAATCAACAAGTTATAGGAGCAGGTGAAAATTTGGACGTACAAATCCCTCAACCTAGCCGACAGACTTATTCTGACCATGTCTTTTTTGCAATCAATTCCAACCTTTATGATGTCTGTTTTCCGAACCCCCCAGGGGATACTACAAAAAATAAGAACCATCCAAAGGGACTTCCTGTGGCGAGGAGTGGAAACAAAGAAAAAATGGGCCTTGGTGGCTTGGGAGAAGGTCTGTAAACCAAAAAGCAAAGGAGGCATGGGGTTACAAGACCCACAAGTGACCAATGATGCCTATGGGGTGAAAATATGGTGGTGCTGGGTCAAAGAAACTACTACACCATGGGTAAACTTGTGGAAGGCAAAGTATGCCCCAGACATAAGCGACCAGGACATAATCCACTTTAGAGGCACCAGGGAAGGTTGAACCATATGGAACCTAGCTTGGTGCAACAAAGCCTGGATTCAGACACACAACTTTTGGGAAGTAAGGAATGACAGAACAAGGACGCCTGGCAATAGGAACCTAGACTGGAGAACCTGAACATGGAGGAACTCCAACAAGAGTTGATTGCGCAAGGTAAAACCAGATTCTACCATTACTGGAAACAAGAAACAGATCACAACAAATGGAGAATCTGGGATACTCTCACTCCACATAATAGAGACCAAACCGCAACAACAATAAACGAAATGGAGGAGGAATTGGGGAGATGAAAAATAGCAGTCAAGGAAGGAAATGACCAACTGAGATGGGGACAAAAAGACGACAGGGAATTCAATCTAAAACAAGCCCGACACTATATCGCGGACCAGGACCAAGAAGACCTGACACAACAATGGGATAAGCTTTGGAACAACCCCCATTGGACAAAAATAAAATTTTTCCAATGGTTAATACTCCACAACCGAATTCTAACTTGGGAAAATATAAGGAAAAGGGGATTCATAGGTCCTTCTAGATGTCACCTCTGTCAAGCCAAGGGAGAAAAAATGAACTATCTCCTTGATGAATGCACCTACACAACAAAAATCTGGGACTGGGCGACAAGTATCTTCCGACATTCCAAAAGGATCCGAGGTAACATCTCCGCAACTATCAACATTTGGAAAGAGAACTACAACAAAAATGAAGAGGTGAATATCTGTTGGACACTCATCCTAGGAATGATCATACGGGCAATATGGAAGGAAAGGAACTGGCGCATCTTCAGGAACCAAAGCTGGCCGGAAGGGAAGATCAAGGAAACAATAATCTCCATGACAAGAGAAATGGTATAGAGCCGCAACTGCCGGACAGAAAGAGCGCAACTCAAAGACCAGGAATCTCGAATCCTAGAAGCCTTCCATTTGAAAGGCAGACGCAACCCCAATCAGGTAAGATGACCACTGCAACTCCAAGTAGGTGAGTGCAATTCGAAACCACCACTAGTAGGCTCCCTTAAGATAAATTTCGATGGGGCATCGAAAGGTAACCCAAGACGGACAAAAATGGGAGGAGTAATCAGGGACAATAAAGGAAATATCATTCGGCTGTACGCTGGGAGTCTGGGAGACTCAACCAACAACGTCGCGGAATTCAGAGCCCTGGAGATCGACGTCAAGATTCTAAGCCGGGAAGGGATGAAAAATGCCATAGTGGAAGGAGATTCCACATTGGTTATCAACGCAGAAAGGAGGCTCCAAAACAGGACCATAGTGGGAAAAATTTAGAGGCACTGGCGCTTAGCACATTCCCTGCAAAAAATTCAGGAGCACTTGCAGACGAGGATCACAGTGGAGTTGCATTGGGTATAGAGGTCAACAAATGGAAGAACCACCACAAACAAGACAAGATGGTACGAATGAAGAAAACCCATAGTAAGAGAGGGCCCCAGGGGAAAGAACCTCCGACAAGCGCCCGGAGGATTACAAGGATGGAGCAAGCGGCTAGAGAAGCCAAGGGTACCTTTCTCACGTAGGTCGATCCAAAGGGAAAAGAAATAATCAACAGGTGGGAGAGAGAAATCAACACCACACGCAAGGGAAAATCTTGGATGGAACTAATTCAGGAAGCGGATGAGATAAGGGACCTAGGGGCCACACAACCCATAACAAACCTCTACCACAAAACGATGGAGGAGGCCTGGTGAACAAAAATGTTGATAGGAAAGATGAGCTTTGACCGGAAAGAGACCAACAGGGTGACAATCAGGGAAAACAAGAACGTGCTCACAGAAATTCTGAGTCACCTCAGCAACCTGGGGGCCAGTGAAAAAAGACTAGCTGAGGACCAGAGGAGCCAGAAGGAAAAAATGGAATGAAGGGCATGCCAATTCCACCTTTACCTACGCTATGTCCACCACATGGACATCACTCCAATAGACCAGAGTGAAACACCAGCTTGTATCAGAAAGACGTGCACAGTGGAGCAGAGGAAGGAGAATGAGGCAATAAAGGATGGAGACGGAAGACATCCCATCATCCTGGACTAGCACAGGATCAACCCCTGGTCAAGTTGTATTTAGTGTAGGAGCTACCCCTTTTTTTTATGGTTATGTCTTTTTGTATAGGTTATGGTTTAGTTTATCAAACTGGTTTTCAGAGGACTGGGTCGGTTTCCCCTGGTGGCAGCCCAACCCTACCCCTTCTATCTTAGACATCACAACTTCGAGAACCCTGATCTGGTTTCCTTTCTAGCAGATCAAGGGATTCCCCTTTTCTTTTTTGTATCATAACTTCTTTCAGTAATACAGGAATTCACACTCACTTACAAAAAAATAAAAATATAACTTCTCCCAATTATCTTTTGCTTACCAATACCAACTACTTCTCATAGAAATCCCACATGGAGGATGTATTAAGAAGTAAAGGACTGTATCAAATTATGCTTGGGGAAATAACAAGAACCCATTGATGATGAAAATAAATTCAAATGGGATATTAAGAATGGCGAAGCACATGGACTAATCAAAGTGTACATCTCTCTTGATTTAAGGTTTCACCTTCAAGCAATTAATGGCCCGGATAAAGCTTGGGAAAAGATTGAAGTTGTGTTTGGTAAACACAATATTATTTGATCCCACCAGATAGAAAATCAATTCATGACTTTAATTCCCAATGATTTTCCTTGCATTGAAGATTATTTATCTAAGTTTAAAACACTTAAATTTTTATGTATAGACTGCAAAAAGATGTGAAGGAGGATCATTGCATATATGTTATTCTTGCTAAGCTAGGTAGTGCATATTCTATGTTTGTATCTAACTTTCATGCCACCAGATAAGCACTGGGGAGTTCTTACCAAACTCCCATTCTTGAGTCCTTTTTTGATTCTTTGATTTGAGAGCAAGATAAGCTTTTGCAATTCAGATTGATCAAAACTGTAGGTACATCCAAAAAAGCCTTAATGGCCCAACAAAAAAATAAATCCAAGAATCCCAAGAAGCAACATCCTCGCCACAACAACAAGAAAAAAAAGGGTCCCAAACCCTCTCGGCCAACTTCTGCTCCTAATGGTGACAAAGGAGCAAAATACAAAAGTAAGAAGACTGACAGACAGTGCAACTTTTGTGGGAAATATGGTCATGTGGAGTCTAAATGTTTTAAAAATATGGAAGCCTTACAAGTAGCGATGAAGAAGCACAATATCAATATTGATTCTTCTTCTTCTTCTCATGGACACACACTTTCTTCTTCTGGTTTCTCCTTCAATGCAACTTCTACTTCTTCTTCTTCTGATGTGTGGCTTATTGATTATGGAGCATCTTATAATATGACTAAGGATAAAGCCATATTTTTTTCTCTAAATGAATGTAACACCAAGAAAATATTTGTTGGTGATGATAGATCTCTTAGTGTTGTAGGGTATGGAACAATTCAGGTAGATAATGGTCATTTCAATGATGTATTATGTGTTGCAAGTATTTCTTGCAACTTTCTATCAATGTATCAAATCACTCATTCAGGTGAAGGTAAAACCGTAGAGTTTTCACCTCACCAAGGTGTAATCAAGGATCTAGAATATCCTAAGCATGTCCTTACAACTGGAATTGTTGATGATATTACTAGGTTGTACAAGTTTGACAACTTTGGGTCATCATCTTTTCCATTAGTTTTTGTTGTTCATAGCGATGAATTGAACAAACTTTGGCATGAGTGTTTTGTGTCATATAAACTATCGCTCATTGCAACAATTATGTAATCAATAGATGGTGATTGGTCTTCGTCTTGTTTCTTGTAGATATAGTGTTTGTGCTGGTTGTGTTCTCGACAAACATCATCGGGACAATTTTGACAAACGTGCCTCTAGGCATGCCTTGGCCCCCTTTGCAGTTTATTCACATTGACATGTGTGGTCCACTTTCTTCTCCTTATTTTTTGGGTGCAAGTATTTCTGTACTTCCATTGAGGAATTCTCTAGATGCACTTAGGTTTACTTCTTAAAACTTAAGAGCGAATTTTTTGACATACAAGGCCCTTGCAAAAAAGAAACCTAGACATCTACTTCAAATATTAAGAACAAATAATGGAGGAGAATATGTGAACAATAAATTTATAAGTTATTTCATCACACAGGGCATTCAAATGAAACATACTATTCCATATACACCACAACAAAATGGTGTTGCCAAGAGACAGAATCACACATTAAAAGAAATGGCTAATTGTACGATCCAATCTAAATTAAGTATTCATTATTGGGTAGAATACATCAATTGTGCAAATTACATATTAAATTGCACTCCCCAAAAGGATCTAAAATATATAATACTGGAAGAAGCATGGAATAAAATTAAGCCAGATATAAGCCACTTCCATGTATTTGGCAGTGTAGCATGGGCTCACATTCCAGATGAGAAAAGGAAATCTTTACAACCTAAAAGTGAGAAGTGTATTTTTGTTGGATATTTTGAATATTTCAAAGGTTACAAACTTCTTCAACCTCATTCCAATGAAATTATTATTAGAAGAAATGTTAAATTCGATGAAAATATCTTGGCCTGTGATCCTAATTCAACGTTTGTGCCTTCTTCGAATTGCAAGCCATCTTCAACGCTTGTGCCTTCTTCTGTTCCTATTTTGGTTTCTTATTATTCAAATTATGAAAATGAAGATAAATATCCACCTCTTCCTGCTCACCTTTCTTTAGATGAGTCCAATTAACAAGAACTAGCACCAACACCACTGCTTCCTAAATGGGTCCATTCAACACGAGAAGCAATTGGTGATCTTGTTGGTGATCCTTTAGATTAGTGTTAGACAGGTTCATAGTTCTAGTGAGCCTCTTCTCTTTTGGCTCAATTTTCAAAGACTCACAATCCAAATACATTTGTAGAGGCTTCAGGTCATCTAACTGGGATACAACAATGAATGGAGAGTATCGTTATTTAATGGAAACCGATACTTGGGGATATTGTACCTCTTTAGAAAGGAAGAATGTTAGGGTCTTAACCCGCACATAGGTAGAAAAATATATTCGGATGTAATAAAGGTCAATATTAATAAGGCATTTCAATAAAATAGAATAAGGCGTATGTAAGAAGACCTAATAGAAGCTTCCGCTTCTAGAAGGATCTTCTTCTAGATGCTTCATTTTAGTATAAATAGGATTCGAGGGTATGAGAACCCCATCTTGGATATTATTGTAATAGAGCTCTACTCAACTAGAGGTTGCCCCCTCGAAGAGGTCCATGAACATTGCTTTCAGATTTAAAGTGCTATTTCTATTATTATTCTCTTATCATTTCAGTGCTACTGTGGTGAATGTTCTGGTTATATTGCTGTTATTCTGCCATTTCTAGCATTTTATTGCTGTTCTGCATACATTTTATATCTAGTATATTACAAGTGGTATCAGAGCACTTTCCTCGGCAGAAAGTGTGGGTTAATTTTTTTTCTTCAGGGTAGAGATGTATTCCAACGTCTTTAAGCCACATAGATCTGTCATTACGCGCATAAACCCACGGTTGAAGGATTCATACATGCAGGAAATACAAGTGGTACTTAAGCGCACATCTGTTGGCCACCCTTGTAACCCTTGTTGGTACCCCTTCGAGTGGTAGCGCATCAGACATCACTTGTGTATGGATCGACCTATATTACCTGAAGCCCTCTTTAGATAAATCGATCGCCCCCCTGAGTGCTATAGTGTCACTGAGAACAACACTCGGGAAGATACTCTCTAGTACCTGGGTAGTCGGGTAGTACGGCTAAGGGTATGGTCTACCCTCCTTAGTTAGTGCTCTGAGATATTGGGCCGAGTACTACTATTGGACCCCACACGTATATCAGAGAGCTATAGCATAGGGAAAACCCTTGTCTGTAGAAACCTTGAATACCTAACCCTTGGGGACAGAGACATAAACAAATTAAAACAAACAAGATCTATTGCCACGCAACTGTGCTCGGGTTGCCAAGTAAATACACATTTCTTTCTAGTTAAGCATTTGGGAATTTCCTCTCTGCAGTATTCTTCAGACTGGAGTATAACTCCGCAGGTGTAAAAAAAAAAAAAGGTCTGGAAATTTTTTCACCATTATTTGAGACCTATTCCATTGGATTCATCTCTTCTCCCTTATCACATTCATCCATATCATTTTTTGGCAAAATTTTTGACCCCGCCCGCTCCTTTTCAGGTCCCCCATCCTCATGGCCCATACTTGTAGCTAAGACTTGGAAGCTCACTTCAACACCTTGCAATCTGGTCTCATTGAAACCCAACAAGAAGTGAAACAACTCAGTGCCAATGTTGCAACCATCAATACAACCATGCAGTCCTCAATGGAGGAAATCAAACAAGACCTCACCACCTAGCTTGAATCAGTCTTTTTGGGACTCTGCAACAAACTGCTTATTCCTACAGATAACCCTTCCTCTTTCTCACCTCCACATCCTGAAGGTGACCATTCCTCTCATTCCAATAACTTTCAGAACCATCACTTTCAACGTGACCTACGCCTTCCGCAGGTGGATGTGACCAAATTTGATGGCTCAAACCCCACTGGTTGGGTAACCCAAATGGAACATTATTTCTCTTTATACGACATTACAGATGACTTGGCCAAACTCCGGTATTGTGTTCTCCATCTAGATTAGGAATGGTGGAAATGGAGAAAAACTTCTCGTCAAGGGTATATTGTTTGGACACACTTTATGGCAGATCTTTATGAACACTTTGACACTAACACCAACCATTTGGGGCGTTTGACAAAGTTGAAACAATTAGGAACAATGGAAGACTTTATAGCTGCCTTTGAGCACCTGGCTTTTAGAACAGAGGGCATGTCTGATGCCTTTTTTCGAGAGTGTTTTATTAGCGGTCTCAAGGATGAGATTCGGGCCCATGTCCTCATGGCTCGGCCTCAGAGTTGGGGGGAGGCTACTAAAAGATCTAAAGAAGCACAACAGGTGGTATCCTCTCAAAACTGAAAACCCTCCTTTATCCCTCGCCCTAAACCAGTAAATCCCACTACTCCCTCTGCTCCACTAAAGATACAAAAATTGACCAGGGTTGAAATGGTTGAATGCCAACTCAAAGGCCTTTGTTATAACTGTGATGAAAAATATTTCCCGAGCCACAAGTGTAAAGAACAAAATATTTTTATGGTCATCTCCGAGGATATTTCAGAAGAGGATGTAGAAACTCCCCTTGTGTTTGAGTCACCTGAATCCACTGACATAACCCCTCCCTCAGACCCTCTTGAAGTAGAACTAGTCATTTCCCTCAATGCTCTCACTGGCTTCTTCGCTCCCCAAACCCTCAAGCTAATCTGTTACATCAAGCATTGGAAGGTCATTATTCTGGTTGATAGTGGAAACACCCATAATTTTATTCATCACTGCATTGCCCAAGAAACTCATTGCTACATCCATGTCGTCAATAATTTCAAAATCACGATTGCCAATTGTGGTTCCATGAAATGTGGAGGGCGTTGTGAAAATGTGTGTCTCCAAATTTGTGACTACCACATGAAATCCCATATGTTTGCTATCGACATGGGAGGTTGTGACATTGTGTTGGGTGCAGACTGGCTAAGGACTTTGGGTCCTATTATCATGGATTTTAAAGACTTAACCATGCAATTCGACCAGGAGGGCCACCAATATAAGTTCCAAGGCATCA
>JASDQU010500655.1:31913-53559 GCA_032191745.1 Picea mariana | reverse complement strand
TGTTTAACCCTTTTAAATAATTGTGATTAACCTAAGACAGTTTCACGATTTTGGATATCGGGACTTTGATAGTCTCTCAAGGCAGGACCCCCGAAACGCAAAATCGCGATATGATTAATTAACCGTTAATCATTTTTTAATTCTTAATTAATCCAGTTTAATGCTTACAACAGTTTCACAATTTCCAATATCGGGACTTTGGAGTTCCTACATGTTGAAATGCTTGCATCGTGAAACCCGAAACCTAACATTTTGAATGTAGTATTTAGTGATTTGACTTTTTAACAAATAGACAGCGCCATAACTTCTAAGAGATTAGGATCGTTTGATTTGATGGCATATTTTATCAATGGTGGGGATCAAGTGCGCATTGTTTTTATTTAAATGAGAATGAAAACTATTTAAATTCTAAAGTTTATAAAAATATATGTGTTCCAACACAATGGTAGGATGATCTTCTAGCAACCTAGTATGAACTCCACCTACAACAAATAACACCTTCCTAGACTTGATAGGACCATATGTAGGTAGTGGGGCAAAAACAACACCATTATACCAAGACCTGCCCTAGATGTTGTATCTCAAGGGCAATAGCAACAACAATGCCATGTCCATTCTTCCCAAGTATTGCTTCAGTACAGCCCATTTTTCTCCACAAATGGGACCCAATACATGTAGTGTGTTTTTCAAAGCTGGGAAAAACAACATCATTAGTGACCAATAAATCATGTGAAAAAACACAATCATCAGCCTTCTTGCAAACAACTGGACTACAATTAACATTATCAAAGGTGGAAGAAGAAATAGGAAATCCCGGTAGTTCAATAACATTAGTCTTCTTCTCAGCACTCTACAATTGGTGAACTTCTTCATCAAGGTTTTGCTTACAAACCAACAATATTTAAATAGTCTCTTCCTTCTTCTTCATCTATGTTATCGCACGGATTGTAGGTTGGGCAAAGCCCGACCCAATCCACAAGAGTGAGACAACTATGGGAGTAACTACCCATTGTCACTTTAGATAAATACTCCCCTCGCTTTAGTGATTATAAGTTACCACAAGGGGGAAATCCTGGTGATCCTAGGGAGATTGAGATGGAAAGTGGTAGAATGACCAATGAAGCCCCTTATATACGTCAAGTTTGGAAGTGGATAAAGGCTTGTAAAAGATTCTTGTTGATGAAGGGAGGTTGCCAAAGTGTTATGTACCTACAAGACAATGTTAAACTTGCCCGGGACAAGACAATCGATCAAGCTACAAGCCAAATAACCAAGGCATAAGCAAAGAAGGTGTAATATTTCAGATATAAAAAAGTATGCAGAACAGAAATAAATATCTAGAAATGGCAGATGAACAACAATATAACTAGAACAACACCACAATAATACCAAAATGATACCAGAATAACACCAGAAAGAGAACTTTAATTACTTAGAGCAATATTCACTTGCCTCTTCGAGGGGGAAACCTCCACCAGAGCAGAGCTCTATTACAATAATATCCCAGACAAAAGTTCTCATACCCTCGACTCCTATTTATACTAAATATGTCTATCAAAACAACCATCTAGAGGTGGGTCCTTCTAGAAGTGGAAGCTTCTATTAGGTCTTCTTACATTGGACTTATTCTTCCTTATTTCTAGGCCTTATTAATATTGACCTTTATTACATCGGAATATATTATTCTACCTACGTGAGGGGTTAGGTCCCTAACATGTCCTCCCCCTTAAAAACAACCTTGTCCTCAAGACTTGAGATGTGGAAATTATTGTAGAATGGTAGCTTGTTCCCAAGTGGCATCTGCTAGAGTTGTATATTTCCACTGCACTAACACTTCCTTGATGGTTTGTTGACGTAGACGACGCTCACGCTGGTCCAAAACTGCTTGTGCCTATAGCCAAATGGATACTTCTTCATCCAACTCGGGAAGGTGGGTTTGAGTTTGGCACTTAGTTCCAATCACCTTCTTTAAGCAGGAAACATGAAAAACGGGATGGAGCTTAGAATGACTGGGAAAAGCTAACTGATAGGCCACCTATCCCACATGCTTGAGAATGGTATAAGGACCATAAAATTTGGAAACCAGTTTTTGACAATGGTCAGCCTTGAGGGAATTTTGCTTGTAAGGTTGCAGTCGAAGAAACACCCGATCCCCTTCTGCAAATTGACGTTCAGGGTGACCTTGATCTGCTTATTGATTCATACGATTATGGGCGATGACCAAATTCTCTTTGAGGGTACGAAGAATAGCCTCTCTAACTGTAAGCATTTGGTCAAATGCCTAGACCTTCGAGACACCTAGAAAATATGAGAGAACTGAAGGTGGATTTTTTCCATATATCGCTTCAAAAGGAATCATGTGGGTAGTTGTATGGTACGAAGTGTTGTACCACCATTCATCTAGTGGTAACCATTGAGTCTATTGATTTTTCCTTTCCGAGGAAAAAAACCTCAAATATGTTTCCAAACACTTGTTGACAGCTTCAGTTTGACCATCAGTCTGGGGATGATAAGTTGTGATGAGATGCAATTGGGTGCCTTGTAGCTTGAATTGGTTCTTGCCAAAAATTGTTGGTGAAAGTTGGGTCGTGATCACAAACAATAGAATGCGGCATGCCATGAATATTGAAGACCTTATCCATGAAACATTTATCCACAGTGGATGTTTTAAATGGGTGTTGAAGAGAACAGAAATGAGCATACTTGGAAAGACGATCAACTACCACCATGATGACTAATTTATTGCATGATTTAGGTAAGGCTGCAATAAAATACCTAGAGATATCCCACCAAATAGCAGGGGGAATCGGAAGCAGTTGTAGTGTGCCCAGAGATTTGACTATTTCACCCTTGTTGCATTGACACACATCACATTCAGCCACAAAATTACAAATGTCATGTTTCATACCATCCCATAAAAAATAACGTTTGACCTTGTCGTAGGTTTTGGTAAACCCGAAGTGCCCAACTGTGGGTGTAGCATGAAGCTTAGAAAGTAACGTGGATTTAATTTTTGACTATTTACTTAAATACAAACTGTCTTTGTATCGAAGCTCATCATGGAGCCTAGAGTACCCTGGGGAAACTAGAGAATTGGACTGCAATTGTTGTATCAGATGCAAACTTTTGGAATCATGTAGCCATTCTTGGTGAACATCTTGGAGCCAATCTGGTACAATGAAGGAGAGAGAAAAAAGGGACCCTTCATCTTCATATTTTCTGGAAAGTGCATCAGCAACCACATTATCCTTTCCTTTATTGTAAATGATCTCATAATCATATCCAAAGAGCTTAGTCACCCATTGTTTTTGCTTTGGGGAGGAAATGCGTTGTTCCAGAAATACTTGAGGCTTTGATGATCTGTCTTAATTTGGAATCTTAATTTGGAAGCGTTTCCCCAATAGATAAGGGCGCCAAAGATCAACAGCATGCAGAATAGCCAACATTTCCTTTTCATAGATTGATTTTCCCAAATTTCGCTCAGATAGTTGTTTGCGGGTAAAGGCCAAAGGCCGACCCTCTTGCATAAGGACAATGCCAATTCCTTTCCCTGAAGCATCACATTCTGGGACAAAGGTCTTTGTGAAATCCAGAAGGGCCAGGACTGGAGTGGTGCACATGGCCATCTTCAAGGTTTGAAAATCCTAAGCATCTGTTGGAGTCAAAGTGAAAGAATTATTTTTAAGGAGTGCAGTGAGAGGTGCTGCAATATTTCCATAATTCTTAATAGACTTGCGATAATAACTTGTTAAGCCCAGAAATCCATGCAAACTTTTGAGAGTCTTTGGGTGAGGCCAATCTTGCATAGCTTCAATATTTTTAGGATCCACCATGACGTCGGCCTTGCCAACAAGATGACCCAAGTACTCGACTTTCAAGGTGACAAAAGCACATTTAGATTGTTTCAGGAAAAGTTGGTGCTGAGAGAGTAGATGGAGAACTCGATCCACATGAGCAAGATGGTATGTCCAGGTTTTTCTATAGGTGAGGATATCATCAAAGAAAACTAAGACAAAATTACGAAGAAAATGATGGAAGACATGATTCATGAGGCTTTGGAAAGTGGAGGGAGCATTACACAAGCCAAATAGCATGACCAGAAACGCATAGTGGCCCTCATGAGTTCTAATGGTAGTCTTAAGAATGTTTTCCTCTTTCATACGGATCTGGTGGTAGCCAAACAAAGATCAAGTTTATTAAATAACCGAGCGCCACTCAATTCACCCAAGAGGTCATCAATGACAGGAATGGGAAATTTGTCTTTAATGGTGAGTTTGTGGAGAACGTGGAAGTCAGAAAACATGGGCCAAGAACATTCTTTATTAAGGACCACGACCACATGAGAAGAGTAGGGGCTCGTACTAGGGTGGATAACACTTGCGTTGAGCAGTTCTTGAACCATTTTCTCAATTTCTTTTTTTTGGAAAAAGGGGTGACGATAGGGACAGATATTGGGAGGAAGGATTCATGGGACAAGGGGAATGGAATGATCATGAACACCACAGGAAGGAGGGAGTCCCTGGGAGTGGAAAAAACCACTTGATGTTTAGAGAGAATGGATTGGAGGTCCTGCGGAACGGAGGGTGTCTCAGTTGCTTGTATGGCATGGAGTTGGGTAATAATGTCAGAATAACCTTTTTTGAGAAGCTTTTCCATGTGATGGGAACTAATCATCTATGGGGAACCGGTGGTGATGCCTTGGAACGTATATTGTTGGCCCTCCTGGTCGAATTGCATCGTTAATTCCTTAAAATCCATGAGAATGGGACCCAAAGTCGTTAGCCATTCTGCACCCAACACAATGTCACAACCGCCCATGTCGATAGCAAACATATGAGAGTTTAGGTGGTATTCACCAATTTGGAGACGCAAATTTTCACAACACCCTCCACATTTCATGGACCTGCCATTGGCAATCATGATTTGGAAATTATTGACTACACAGATATAGCAATTAGTTTCTTGGGCAATGTGGCGATGAATAAAATTATGGGTGCTTCCACTATCAACAAGAATGATGACCTTCCTATGCTTGATGTAACCAATTAGCTTGAGGGTTTGGGGAGCAGAGAAGCGAGTGAGAGCATTTAGGGAAATGACCGATTCTACTTCGGGAGGGTCTGAGGGAAGGGTTATGTTAATGGGTTTAGGTGACATGGACATAAGGGGAGCCTCAACATCCTCTTCCGAAACATCCTCCGAGATGGCCATAAAAATATTTTGTTCCTTACACTTGTGTCCCGGAAAATATTTGTCATCACAATTATAACAAATGCCTTTGAGTTGGCGTTCATCCATTTCAGCCCAGGTCAATTTTTGGATCTTTAGTGGAGTAGAAGGAGGAGTGGGATTTATTGGTTTAGTGCGAGGAATAAAGGAGGGTTTTCGATTTTGAGAAGAGACAACCTATTGTGCTTCCTTAGATTTTTTAGTAGACTCCACCCAAATCTGAGACTGATCCATGAGGACATGGAAATGAATCTCATCCTTGAGGCCACTGATAAAACATTCTCAGAAAAAAGAATTAGACATGCCCTCTGTACGAAAATCCAATCACTCAAAAGCATCTATAAAGTCTTCCATTGTGCCAGATTGTTTCAACTTTTTCAAACGGCCTAAATGGTTGGTGTAAGTGTCAAAGCATTCATAAAGCTCTACCACAAAGTGTGTCCAAGCAACATACCCTTGGTGGGAATTTTTTCTCCATTGCCAACGTTCTTGATCTAGATGGAGAACACCATACCGGAGTTTGGCCAACTCATCTGTAATGTCGTACAAAGAGAAATAATGTTCCATTTGAGTTACCCAACCCATGGGATCCGAGCCATCAAATTTGGTCACATCCACATGCGGAAGGCGTAGGTCACGCTGAAAGTGATGAGGCTGAAAATTCTTGGAATGAGAGGAAGTTTCACCTTCGGTATGCAAAGGTGGGTCAGATAAGGGAGGATCTGCAGGGATATGCAGCTTGGTGCAAACCATCAAAGTGACAAATTCAAGTTGGGTAGTATTGTCTTGTTTGAGGTCTTTTTTGAGTTCCTCGATTGAGGTGGCGATGGAGGAATGCTTGTTTTTATTGATGGTAGAAATATTGGCACTGAGCTATCTCACTTCTTGTTAGGTCTCTGTGAAATTATAGTGCAAGGTATTGAAGTGAGCTTCCAAGTCTTGGATACGGGTGTGGGCCATGATGACAAGGGAACTGAAAAGGGGTAGGTGGGGTCACACAGAAAAAAATAATTTGAAAAATGATAGGTATGAATGTGATAAGGGCGAAGAGAGAAATCCAATGGAATAGGTCTCAAATAATGGTGCCAACAGAATCCAGACTTTTTTTTTACACCTGCGCAGTTATACTCTGATCTGAAGAACACTGCAGTGATGAAATGACAAAATGCTTAACAGGAAGACATGTGTAGTACTTTGGCAACTCGAATGGAGGAGACACAGTTGTGCGGCAACAGATCTTGTATGTTCTGTTTTTGTTTTCGTCCCCAAAGGTTAGGTATTCAAGGGTTCTACAGATAAGGGTTTTCCCTGTGCTATAGCTCTTTGATATACGTGCAGGTTCCAACAGTAGTACTCGACCCAATATCTCAGGGCACCAACTAAGGAGGCTAGATTGTGCCCTTAACCATACTACCTGACTACACAGGTACTAGAGAGTATCTTCCCGAGTGTTTTTCTCGGTGGCACTATAGCAGTCAGGCGGTCGATTGGTTTATCTATGGAGGGCTTCAGGAGATCTAGGTCGATTCGTATACAGGTATACTCGAAAGGGTACCAACAGGCGTTACAAGGGTGGCCAACATATGTACGCTTAAGTACCACTTGTATTTCCTATGTGTATGAATCCCCGACCGTGGGTTTATGCACGTAACGACAAATCTTTGTAGCTTAAAGAAGTCGAAATATGTCTCTACCCTGGAAAAAAAAATAACCCACAATTTTATGTCGAGAAAGGTGCTATGATACCACTTGTAATATTCTAGATATAAAAAAGTATGCAAAACATAAATAAATAGCTAGAAATGGCAGATGAACAACAATATAACCAGAACAACGCCACAATAATACCAAAATGATACCAGAATAACACCAAAAAGAGCACTTTAATTACTGAGAGCAATGTTCACTTGCCTCTTCGATGGGAAAACCTCCAGCAAAGAAGAGCCCTATTACAATAATATCCCATACAAGAGTTCTCATACCCTCGACTCCTATTTATACTAAATATGTCTATCAAAAGAACCATCTAGAGGAAGATCCTTATAGAAGCGAAAGCTTCTATTAGGTCTTCTTACATTGGACTTATTCTTCCTTATTGCTAGGCCTTATTAATATTGACCTTTATTACATCGGAATATATTATTCTACCTACGTGAGGGGTCAGGTCCCTAACAGAAGGCTTGTTGTCCTAAATTGCAGCAGTATATCAAAGTTATATCAACAAATTAAGTCAGCAAATGGCTGCAAAATATGTTTCCAAAAGTCAAGTAAAAGATATTAGAAACTAAGCTAGAAATGTTTACTTTAACTTCCACTGAAAATAACAAGACTTTGATGGCATTTAGGGTTGTTTATTAGGTTTTATAAACAATTTATTATTACATCCAAGTGGTTGTAGCAAACAAATGCTACAACAGAAAATTCCAACCACATAAATCAACAAGTAAACCGTAAAAAAGATAGCCAATGAGCAGTAGAACAATAATCTAGGTTCACAAGTAAATTTCAATGGTGGAAAAGTAAGCAAAAGGTAGAAGAAAGTAAGTTTGTTGCATCACAAATGGTTGTAGAATTAAGTTGATTACAACAAGAGAATCTCTTGGCCAAAGCATACACTATTAGGGCATAAGCAAGCTTATAACACTTAGAAAATATTCCAACTTGAACAAATACAATATCTCTCAATTTCATGTATACCAATGCAATGATTTTATTTCTCCAATGCAAATTTAGATTAGTTTTTTATTGATGGGTTATGGAGTCTTCTTGTGTAAGGTTATATCTACTACTTCTCTAGGGGTGTAATCCCTTTTATTCCATAGAGCAAGCAAATCCAACATGGTAAATCTAGGAGGGTGTAAGCCATTTTACTCCTCCTAACAACCCTTTGCAATAGTTTATCCAATAGCAATTATGATGAATCTTGGTGTAGGGTGTATGCCCTTATACTCCTCCAAGGGTTTATATAAGAACAATCGTGAAACAATAAAGAAACACCAACAACATACAGAAACTCCTTACCAATTTCAAGAGATATGCAAGATAAACCCTTATCTACCAAAAATATTCCATCACCATAGCAAAAGACAAGCATCCAAGAGATAGTGCACCACTTTTAGCTCCAAAGATAAATGTTTAGCATCCAAATAGCATCAAAGAGAGAGATATCTGATTTTCCCAAGAGGGGTGAAAATTTCAGCCATAGAATATGTAATTCCCAAGTGACATTGTTATGTCAAAATGAAAAGAGAAAACCTCTATTTATAGGAGGTCCTGCTAATAAAGTTTGTCCACGTTACTTTAGGGTAAAACACAATTAGGGAGGCTGACCTACTCTAATTTCTCCTTTACATTTTCAAAATTCAAATTTACAAAACATATGCCCTTAAAAGAGTGACATCAAGCCCTAATTAGCCTCCAAATGAGACGTTTTGGCCTCTAGAAGAAGTCGTTGGGCCTCCCAAGGCCATGGACCAGGCCACCTAGTGCTCCAATGCATGGAAAGACTCTCTATCTTCATCAAAATGTGCCAAATCATCATGAAATCATCACCATCACCAAACCCTAGCCCCCAAGTGTGATGTCATGCCCTAAAAGTGACGTTTTGAGCCTCCAAGGTCAAACGTTGGGCAACGGGGGGCTAGCTCTGCTTCCTTTAGGTGTCCTCTCATGCCTCGAAAGGAAACATTTATCATACAACTATCCAAGAAGATGGGGCGCAACATCCATCTTGTGGGCTTCATACCCCAAGTGAAGGTCCAAGTGACCTTGTGCCTTCACGAAATGCCTTCCACCTGTCAAGGCCCTACAAAGACAAGAAAATTTTCCCTCCAAGGGCTCACAAGTCACAAGCATCATGCCAAGTAGGCCATATATAATAAAATAACCACCCAAACATGTGCATCAAATCCCCCCTCTCAAAATAAAAAAATGCTCCAAGACCTTATGCAACTTGCCAAATTTAGGTATGGGAGGGTTGTCATGGTGACTTCTTGGGTGAATCATTCTCCAAGTCAAGGAGTGTTTCCTAGATGGACCTGCTCTAAGTCATGTAAATATTATGAGGTGGATAGGGGTAATAATTTTGGGCATGGGGTTTCTTGACATACAAGGGCTCATATTGTCTCATTTATGGGTGCCTTTGTAGAGGGTGTGTTGCCCTTCATCCACGATGCATGATTTTTCCAAGCCCTTTTTCCATTTAATTTATTAGAGTGTTCCCAGGTTGAAGCTAAAGTGGGACTTCTACCTAAGCATGAAAAACATTTCCCACCTTAACTCTACCCTAGTCACATTGTGCTTCCCCAAGTTGAAGACGATGTGTGGAACTTCTACCTAAGCATGAAAAAGATTGCCCACACATGCTCTACCTTGGTTGGTATGCTTAATTAGTTATTTATTTTACGAGTCCCATCAATTTTTTTGTGAGAAACATTTCATTTTTCTTGAGATTCTTGGGCGAGCATCTGGAAGGTTTATGACTAGATTTTACCTTTTTCCAGCTACAAGCCTCTGGGCCTTCATCCCCTTCTTCCCATGAAATGAGGAACAAGCCCTTCTAGGGTCCATGTGGCCCAAAAACCCAAAATATGAGGAAACAAAGGGAAAGAAACATGGAAAGTGGCAAGTATGTGTGAGAGTGGTACAATGACTCATTAAGGAGACCCCGCAGTAGCAACCCTTTCCCCGAGGGTGACCACTTACTAGGACACAATGTCAACCACCAAGGTGAAATAGGGAAAAGGGAATAATTTCAAAGCAAACATTTTCAAAATCAAGGAAGAAACCTTTGCAACATGTTCAAATGATTCATTTATTTAAATGTCACTTACCACAATGTTGGACTCATTACCTCATGGAGCAATACATGTCGTCCTCTGTGAGCCAAGCTGGTGTGGTGAATGGTGCAACCATCGATCTCATGGTGATGGGTGGTGCGATGTAGGGCTCTACCTGCTGGTCTATCTCTCAGTACTCCATATCTGCAACTTGAGGGCCTCGAGACATCATCTCCTTAATTATTCCTAGAAAAGGGGGATAACAAGATACAACAATAAGGAGTCATGATCTTCTCTCAAACACTAATACTCATCAAACAATTTTTTGCTATCTACTTGAAGGGAAGCAGTTTTTTCACAAAGTTCAACAGCAAAGGTCTGCAAGTGGGCAACCACATTAGTCAACTGGGCACCAGTTTCCTTCAACCAGCAAATTTCCTTCTTCAAGGAAACATTTTTTGAATGAGAGAGAGCTTTAACTTCTTCCTCCAGATCATCAACAAGGTCATCCTTTTCCTCAAATTCGTTTGCAAGATTATGAAAAAACGGTTTCCATGGTGATCTCCAAGATAGAAAGATTCCTAGATTTCTCAACAATAGTAATCTAGAACAAAACAACTTTAGTCTTCAACTTATTTTTCAATCCCTCATTCTCTGTTTACAATAGAGCAACAACAAACTACAAGGTAATGACTTATTGACAAAGTTGATCAACAACCTTCTTCTCACAGAATTATTGCAATATTTTACTCGTCTTAATAAATTGTTCACAACACAATAAGTCATCAAATGAACTCAAAGAGGAGTATCTGGAGCAATAATATAGTCAAGGAAATATTAGCTATCAACAACATCAATAAAAAATAAGAGAACATAAGAACATAAATTCCTTCAATGCCATAGTGAGTGTGTTAAGCAATCGACCAGACATCGGCAGAATAATTCTAATACCACCAGTTGACTCACACCAAGTTGTTTATATGCTAGTAGATCCCAACAATAACAAAATGGATTTTGATAGTTTCAATCAACCATATGAGAAGGAGCTTGAAAGGGGAACTCAAATGCATGACACGGAAACTCAGTCGAGGCTCGACCAAGACTCAAATAATGTGTCTTTGTAACCTCATTCCAATTTATTCATCCTCTAGTCGAAATCCATCCATTATGTCGATGCACCTCCAATCAACTATTTCAAGTGCAACACAGAAATTTGTTCTCCGCTGAATGCTTAGTCAATGACGGTGGCTTACGCAAGTTGAGTAAACTCTAGCTGGGTGACACATGCAAGTCGGATACCCAGTCGATAGATCCATGGTCGACTTCACCAAGTCGCAACTCCGATCAAGTATCCTTCAGTCAATCATAGAATCATGTGCAAGAGCCAGTTTGATGAACCTGGATTGCGGCAAGGAACCAAGGCATAGTTCCCATACCAAATTATTATAGATCGCGCCTTAGAGACAAGTTTTTGGGTAGCAGATATTTGTCAATAAATTAGGACATCAAACATGAAAACCTCGGTTGATGACTAGTTAGTCCATATGCATGAACATACTATGAGATTCACCATGTTCTGAACAACCCATATCAAACCAATGACTCGTGGTATCTTTCTCTCTCCCTACAGAACCCGGAATCAAAAACCCAATTGCTTTGATACCATGTTGGAACAAGAAAAAAAAGGAAGAAGAGAGAAGAGATTCTTGGAGAGAAGTGGTGGTGTCTAAATGCATCGTTGCATTGAAGTGCAACAAACACACAACATGATAGCATGAATGATCTTCATGATCTCTCTTTAATGATAGATTGATCGAAAGGACCATCTATAAATAAGTTTGGACATGGTCCAAACCAATGAAGACAACACCACATTGTTGTAACTATCCATGAAAAGTGAATCTAAAATCCAAATGGGGATATTGTCAACCATATTCTGACAAGATGAGGTTACAAGGAATCCAAAGGTTCCAACATCATGTAAGTTGATTAGGGGGGTACCAAGGTTGAGTATGCATTTGTGATTTATATACAGTAAAGTATTGAGGATGAGAGCAAGTCATGTCTAGTTGAAATGGCCTAGGAAATCATTGTCTTCTTTAGTTGATGAAGAATAATGGCTCTACATTCTCTTCGACCCCCTAATAACTAGCCTTGAGACCTGGCAAGGACAGAAATTTGTTAGTTACATGTTGCTCTTCACAAATTGCACAAATTTCCATAGTGTTGAGTGGGAATTTATTTATAAGGTGCTTCTTTGGGTATTTAGGACAAGAAATAGTTAGAGCTATTTTGTATTCCTCTTGCTTCTTCTTTATCTGCAATGTATCCATCTGCATGGCTAGTGAGTGTTAGATACCTGATCCTTGGGATTATGGTATATTGTAAATATTAATTTGGAATAAATATGAAGAGTCATAGGTGAATAGGAAGAGTCATTCAGACCTCTCAGAAGATGAAACCAAAGGTCACTTCTTATTGTATGTATGTATGGCTCACTTTAATGAAATGTAATTCAATCCATGGAGTTGATCATGCCCAACCCATCAATGGTATCAGATCAGGGTTTGTTTTTTATAACTCCATGATTTGAAACTAATTTATGTCTTCAAAGTTCACGCTATTGTTCGGATCCTCCCTCCTTTCTCTCTGCTAATAAGGAGATGGTTTATAAGAACATTAGTGTCTCTAATCCCTACTCCACATTCCTAACCTCTAGTAATTCCAATATAATTTTTTTGCAAGTTTTGGCTAAGGGGTTTTCCATATTCTTACATCAGGTGAAAAATGTATTCTCTTGTCTCAATTGTTGGTGTGTTACTTAGTGGCTAAGATAATTATCTAGAATGGTCAAGAAATATCAAGCATACTCTGATCTTTGGGATGGAATTTGTGATGGAGATATTGTGCCACCAAACCTACAATATATAAAGAACTCACCATATGGATGAATAAAAATAAGAAAGAATATGCCTTGATCATTTCTTTTATAAATGAAGAGGTGATTCGTCACATCAAATCTATTAAAAATTCTTGGGGTGCTTTGGAGAATTCTAAGGAGTTGTATGATTCAAATTCAAAGTTGGAGATAATTCAATTGCAGTTGAAGCTCTTCAACCTAGATTTGAAGGATAATTATCTCATGGCTTTAGCATCCAAAATTAAATCCATCATGCACAACATAGATTTTGTTGGTGTGGAGATATACATTGCTCTCACAACCTTCACCAAGGCCCTCAACCCCACATATTCTCACTATCTTGAATCACTTCAAGCTAGTGGCCAATTGAAGTCCCTCAATTTTGACTCTTCGGTGGAGAAAATTGTAGAACATGAGAAGGATTTCAAGAAGAATATAGCTCAGTCCAATGGAGATATTGTGTGACTGACTCAAAAATGGAATAATCAATCACATGATTTTTCTATAGGAGAAGGCAGTAAGAAAGGATGTGAAAAGAAGAATTTTAGAGGCAAGGAGGGTAGGCATAATCAAAGTGAAATATTTGATCTTCACTGTGCTCCTTGTGGCAAGAATTGGAATGAATCAAAGACATGTATAATCCCATGGGAGAAGATCAAAGTAAAGTAGGAAAAAAGGAAGACAAAAGTAAATCTCTTGAATCCGTTCATTTTGTTGTTTCTCATTGCAATATTGGCATAAATAAAGATTTGTTCAAAACTTCAATAGATTATTAGAGAGATTCCTAGTTGCTTGTAACACCCATGTTTCCCCTAGTTTGTAAATATAACTATATTGGCCAAGAGACTATGGCAAACTCGATATGTATGAATGTTTGATTTGATGAACCTTTGTATAAAATTTCAATGAATGTAATTTTTGTTATTAAGAGAAAATGGATAAGTGTTGCATAACTGCTAAAAGGGAGGTTTGCCAATATACACCACAGATGCTATGAAAGAGATGGTGAGGGGAACCAGGAATGGTTGAGATAACCCCCACCAAACCAGTACCTTGTTGGATTTAATTGCTCAGGACCAGAAAAATCATCTAACCGAGAAATGAATTACAGTTAGGCTGGTAGGTGGGAAGACCTCCGCAAGAGTTAATGAGGGGATAGGGAAGAGCACCCATATGTAAGGTTTTCAGACCTAACCATAGACTAGGAATTTGGGCCACATGCAATCTTGTTGAGGAAGGCAAGAAAGGAAGGCGTGGTGGGCAGAGGAAGACCTGCAAAGAGAAGCAATGAAGACAGACTAAGCCCTCAAGTTCGAGGAAGAACTGAGAAACGAACATGTTTTGGTCGCAGAAAGGGACTAGCAAGGTTATGATACAAGTTGATAAATGAGGGTGTTGAGTGACTGAGGAAGTACTCAGGCAGGCCTCCTTGCTTGGTATAGAGAAAACTTGTTGCCAATATTTTGTGGGAGGAGGAGAGTAACCTCCTTCTCTGACTGTTGTTGAGCCAGAAGAAAGAATTCTCTCTCAGAGCATCGTGGTCTAGCTCGAGGGTGGCCAGTGGTAAATCCATTAGGAGTGACTAAGCCTATGGTTGGGTGGAAACAGGCACCCCTTTCAGCAGTCGCATCACGTTATCTAGTTCTGATAAGTGTTTTCATACTCTATGCATTGAAATGGAATAATGGATGAATGCATGTATATATATACATCTAAGAATGGTTTATGTATTGAACGATCAAGTTATGTGTATGCACTTATCTTCCTGTGAACTTATGTTTTTGATTGATCATTTATATTCCCCAGCTTAGTCTCGAGGTGTCATGGGACGTAAACCTGTAGGATGGTCGAGATAGAAAGTATTGCGTCAATCTAGCCATGTCCATTTGAAGAGGATATCTTCTCCAGACTCCTTGTTGTGTTTAACTCACGAGAGTTAGAAGGACCCATGTGAACAAGGTCTAGGAACCCCATGCTAGGCCTAAGGGAGTTAAGTCCTTCTGGCTTCGGAGCTTCGGAAGTCTAGGACTTCAGATTATTGTCGGCCCCAAATAGTCACAAACCGGTCAAAGGTGACTGAGAGTCACGGTTACCTGTAACGTCGACTGACATTGGTCGGTTACCCAAGCAGTTAGATGAACCTATATTACCTACTAAACTGGGATCCAACTCCCCATCGCGAAGTAGCTCGAGCCACCGATCGAGAATGTTCGGGGTTTCCCTTAGTCGTTGGATCTACACCGAGACGACTTCGGTGAAGCTACCCTTCAGAAGAATGGAGATGCCATAGCATCAAACTCCCCGAATGCAGAAGTTATGAAGTAAAGGAGAGTTGTATATTTGGGGAGATCATTAGGAACCCCGCCTACCATCCGATCATTCAGGAGGAGGGACATGTACATGATACTTCGGTGAAGTCCTGCTTCGAGAGAATGGAGTGGCAGTAGAGACAAAACCCCTGAAGGCCAGAGTCACAAAGTAATGTGGACCATGGATCTAAGGATCCTTAGGGATCCCTCTCGATTGTTCGATCATGGGGATGCGTGTATCACATTGAATGCATGTGGGATCCCACATGTCAAGTGATGACGTTTCCAGGTATAGCGACTTCGTGGTATGGTAAGGGGACGTCAGTGACTTGAGGCAGGTGCCACACATTCTTACCAAAGTGTTTTGGGATGACAGATGTCCCTCTAGGAGTGGCCCAATAATGGGACCCAAGGGACCCTTGAGCGGAAGTTACGAGTCGTAGATCTCTGAGGTTATGTGGACACCCTCAGACTATTAGATCTAGGTTGTGGTCAGCCCGACGCTAACCAACTCCGGGAGAAAGGAGAAGTGTACACCATGAAACCTCGAACGTCGCAGTTACAAAGTTACGGAGGCCATTGATCCAAGGATTACGTGGACATACCTTGGCCACGAGATTGAAGGGCAGGAAAGATGATCAGTCTAAAGTGACGTGGCACAGTGAAGTCACACCCAGGGTGACGTGGACCCAAGTTTGATGTGCCACGTGTCACCTGGATTCGTGTGTATCACATACCTTATAGACCCATTGATACGTGACAGATGTTACCCTTGGCTCCTTCTGCATGTCAACCCCTGGTACGTGCCCACCTAGCGAGAGTGGTTGGTGAAGTGACCGGAACTCCAGGAGTCCGGGACTTCGGGACTCCGAAGGATTTGGGGTGTAGTATTGTAGAGAGACCAAAAGGCTCGAAGGCCAAATCCACGTGGCAATTTTACATGACTTCGAGACTTCGGGACTATGGGAGGTCTCATGCATAAACAGTAAAGAGGCATTCAGCGCCAAATTGTTGAAGTGCCGAAGTGTCAAATTCCCTGTTGGCCTACGTGTTAGATGAAGATTGAGTCTAGTCGTGGGATCAGACGGTGGAGGGACTTCCACTAAGGATGATGGAACTTGGAGACAATACATGTGAGGTGGATCCATGTGGGCACCACATGACCTTTGACCAATAAAAACCGAAAGAACTTGGGAAGGGCATATCTGCTAGTCCGAAGCTCGGATTTGAGCATGGAGGCAGTGGTTGGAGAGTTTTGGACAAGAAGGATGTGATAGAAATACCGGAATTAGGATTTGGGATAGTTAAGGAAATTGAAATTATGATTCCCCACCCCTTAAAAGAGCATTTAAGGGGTCATGTGTGTTACATTGCTTGACAGTGGTGCTACTTGCGACATGACATTTTAGAGATACTTTTTGAAGAATTGAATGAAAATGTAGAGGATGTAGTATACTTTACAGATTGAACCAGTCTTAAACAAGTAGGAATTGGCACCATCAGGCTCAAAGTGCATGGATTCCTGGACTTTCTTCTGCATGATGTTCTCTATCTTCCTAAGTTATGGAGGAATGTGTTGTCACTTGTGCACATTCGACATCACGGCCATACTATTCACATGTTTGATGGATGATTTCAAATAAGGAGGTCATATGACAACATGGTCATCATAAAAGGATGGGAAGATGATAGATTGTTGAACCTGAAAGGGACATCTGCACAAACACAGAATTATGCATACATTTCTCACCATGACGAAGTTACATTGTCTTCTAGCCTCTTGTGGCACGTTATATTTGGGCACATCAATTATTATAGTCTTCCTATGTTGAAGAAAAACGGTGTTTCTAGTTTACCTACCATTCCAAGGAATTTAAAGGAATGTGATGCATATATTCTTGGTAAACATAGCAAACAACCTTTCCATGATTCTACTTCAAGAGCATCTAGAAAGGTAGAGTTGATATACTCTAATTTGTGTGGCCCCATACATGTTCCATCCACTTGTTGGTAGCCCAACATGTTTTTAACTTTTTATATCAAATAGCAGTCTATGTAGCTGCCTAATTGGGGTCGTACATTTTTCTGTTCTTCATAAGCAATTTTCGAAACGACAATTGTAAGTTTTCGATTTTTCCTATTGTCTTTGTTTTCATGCTTCGTTCATGACTGAAAGCATGAAAACAAAGCATTAAAACTTATGGCTGTATTACCACTATATTTGAGAAGTTTATGAAAGGCAAAATGTCTCTACATTTTTTATTAATGAAGTCTTGTTCCTTGCTATGAAGATTATTCTCTTTGTTTTGACTCCTCGAATGTCAAGCATGCTTATGGATTGTTATTTGTATCATCAAGTGACCTTTTAATTTGAGCATTGACATGGTTTTTGTGTGGTTCTTGNTGGTCATATGTTCCCTCATCACTAGGTTTTGGTTTACAAGTTTCCCTTTCCCAAACCTTACGACCAAACCCACTTTGTTGTGCACACATTTTTATTTTAATACTCTGGTCGTGGCTTGTACTATATGAGAGGTGGCAATACGATTACAGTCAGCCCATAATTTTGAAGCTTGGTCTTGGGCTTTGCGACACCCCTCGCATTCATTTTAAAAAATGTCTATCTTTTCGTTATGAATTTTCTGCTCATACGCCATAGACTGTTGATGATTTTCGGGCTTGGAGTATAGCTCCGGTCTACTCTTACAAACCCTCCTTACGCTCTGTGTTGGGTGATTTCCTGTCAATTTCCCATGGCCCTGGTTGTTAGAGTCTAACCTAATGGCACTCAGACCTTGCTCCTATGTGATGATGCCAGGGAGGATCTCGAGGGTCATCGTTGGCTCGTTTTCCTTGAGAAATTCCAGGGTTTCAACCTACAAGATGCTCAGGAATTCACTCTCTCATTTGATGGATGTAGAGCTAAGGTGGGGGACATTCAACTCGAAGTCACAGAGGACTTTTTAAGCCAAGCAACAGGACTCCCTGCGAGCAGGCAGAAGTGATTCAAGAATGCTAAGGTAGAAGAGGTTCCATGGAGTCTTTTCTTTACATCTCGGAAGATCAATGGTTGTGACAAAGGTATGACAGTCTCTTTACTGAAAGCCTGATGGCATGGTTTACTTGCGGTGTTGAAACAATTTGTCACTTGTGAAGGCCGTTTTGGTTTTGTGTTTCTTTATCACCTGCGTCTACTCATGAATTTCATAGGGTTTCCTTTAAACATGCCTTATTATCTATGGAGGAGCCTTTACAAAATGGCTAAAAGGTATAAAAAGCAACATTTGGATTCGAGCCTTTTCCACCACGGTTTAATAAAAATTATGCTTGCACATCAATTGAAGTTGCAGAACGATGATTGGGATTCATTTTTAACCAAAAATGGTTTCACTAACCCCAACGTTGAAGAGGTTGACAAGCCTGTGATTGAGGAAACCGTAGTCTATCCTACAGCGCTCCCCTCATCTACCCAGGCCTGTGTTACGACCACCCACAGTAAGCCTTTACCCGATCCAAAAGTTGTTGAGCAGGCCCATGAGCAAGTTGCACAACCTAATGACTTTCAAAAATTCAAACAGGCCTATAGGCAAGACATCTAAAGGTGATGTTGATTTGGGTTTTAAAAATAAAAGAGCTGGAAGGTTGATTTCGAGGAAGCTTCGAAACAAGTCAAACCCTCATGTGAGCTCGATCAAGATGATCGAGATCCATGAGAGTTCGGATTCTGAAATTGATAGATTTCTTGCTGAAGAAGACCCTCTTTCTTTCCAACCAGACCTCGATCAGTCTTACAACTTCGTAGATAATATACCGCCTTGTCTAAAACATAGTGAAGGGTTTCCTGGTATTAAATTGGGTAACAAATATACAGTCCATGTTGGGGACATTTGGGTGCACAACCATGGAAATTCTCAAGTGATTGTCACACAGCCACAATGTGAAGCTTACCTATTCTGGATTGACAAGTACTACACCGATATACCTATTTTACAGTCACAAATCAAAGCCCTTAATGACCAAGTCAACCCATTAAAGAATGAAATTTGCAGCCTCCAATCTATCATTCAGAAACAAGGGAAATGCATGAAAACTACAGGGAATGTCATTTTAAAAAATGTTGAGACTACAACAGCAATAATAAATTCTGAGATCATGTGATATGATTTGATTTTACAGTTAGAGGTAAGATTTCCTTTTATCTTAAAATAGTGTTATATTTTGTTTATTAAATAAATTAGATTATTTTGTTTATTGAATAGATTAGATTTCATTTTTTTTAAATAGACTAGCTACAGAATCAACAGATTCTGTAGCCAATCTTTTTCTAATTCGAAATTTGCAAAATTATGGTTAAATATGTATCTAAATTTCTCTATTTTATCTTTTCTTTTCAGGATATCTAGGAGTTCATGGTGACCAAGTGATCTAAAATATTTTGGGGGCTTGTTAGCCATATCTACGATCCATTTTGTATAAACAGTAATAAATTATTTTTTAGCTTTAGAAGATTTAGTATGATATGGGTGGTTATATCCCCCCTCTATTTTTGTAATCAATATCTAATCTCAGAAGATGAGACAATTACCTTTCTGAAGGCTTTAAAAACTCATTATTTTTTGTAACCAAAACATCTTAGCCTAGGGCTGAAGGTGGACAGCTTATACACGAATTTGGACAGAACATATGTTTACATTTCTGCTTTAGCTATCTGTAAATATTGTTGTTGTCTATGGTTTGTTTATCTTGATAATTTGATAATTGTTGATATCTTTTGTCTTCACAAATTATTATGTCGTCAAGATAATTTCTTTCATACAGTCCACAATTTTATGCTTCAGTTATATGAAAATAGTGATTGATCGTTCAATTCAAATGATAAGGTTTATCTTTAATCTTGTTGAATGATTAAAAGAAGGTTGTTACTGTTAGATTTATCTTATGTGTAACTGCTTGTAGTCACAAATATCACAGTGATTATTTGCGTCTTATCATCCTATCATTAAAATCCAGCAGTCAATATACTGTTTGGCATTTATTTCGAACAGTGTAAAGGGTCACTGCAGATTTATCTCGTGGACAGACTGGATGGACGATTCATGATCATACAGATGTCGGATGCATACTGATCAACTCATTAATAGGTTAGTTTGTTTCTTTTATTTGTTTGTTTATTTTCGAAACTCTTATATGTGGTCTAGTTTTCGTCGTCTACATATTCTTGTTCCATAATATTTTGATATTTAATCTTACAGATACATAGAGATAAAAAAACAAAAACAAAAGAAATAGTTTATTTTGTTTTCTTTATCTATTTTTATCAAAAGAACCACATTTTCATAGATTTTCGTGAGTTCAGATTAAAACTCACAAATTGTATAACATGCACATAAATTAGAGAAACAGATCTGTTGTGTAAATATTATTTAAAATAGTTATATACATATGTGTACATATATATATCAATGATTAGTAATTAGTTAGTTATTTCATTCCTTTATTTATTTATTTGTTTCTTTTAGGAATTTTAGATTGGCTAATGAAGCCATTAAACCCATCAGAACGAATCATACCAAATGGCTTGGGTTAATTAGACAACCCCAGACTGGACTCGTTCTTCCAATTGACGGATGGTCATTTTCGCCCGTCAATAAATGGCACTAGAAGGAGGGCCTGAACACTATTGATGGCATGTGGAGGTCGCAAGACTCCTCCCCCACACACCCGCTCACCTATAGTAACAAGAAGTCATTCTGATGACAACATCACCTCTCAAACAGCAACCACATCAAATGAAAATCCACAAATTACCGTTGAATCAGTAACACCAAACCCCCCGAGGTCCAACGTACAAGAAATTGTTCATCAATCGCTCCTAAGGACACACGGTGCTTTGGCCCGTATCAGACAACCAGGTCGGCCATTGAACCAACTGCTAGACTTTTGTGATATTAGAGAGCAACTTAAAGGCACTGGTCTTACCCTAAATTCTACAGATCCAGATCACATCCCCACTCTTGCATCCGGAGGATCTGGTATCCCACCATCACTGATGTCTTCATCTCCCTCCTCTTCAGGAGAAGATTCATAGGATGAAGGCAGTTCTTCATCTCAGCCTTCGACACCACCCACGCCTATGGAAAATCCAAACAATCCCTCCAGACCTTGGCTAGATCAAGATGTTGTGGCCATACCTCGACCCCAACATCCTTTGCCTAAACATCCTGAGAAATGGCTCCCTAAATTCGATCTAGATTCCAAGCAGATCATTGAGGATCATATAAAAAAATTCATGCTAGCCATTAGACTCCGAAGCATAGAACACGAAGACGTAGTATGTAGACTTTTTTCATACACATTTGAAGGCAATGCCTCTACCTGGTATTTTTCCCAACAACCCCACACCATTGTAT
>JASDQU010500655.1:5267-31745 GCA_032191745.1 Picea mariana | reverse complement strand
GTGGTGTCTTCCTTCTGAGTCAAAACCTCAGTCTTCTCCAAACTTTCTCGAGCATCCTGTTTCCTAGAGCTCCTTGTTTCCAAGTTCTGGGTCTCAACTTGTTGTGTAGCTAGAGGTATTAGAGTCTCTCCCTGCAATACTTTCTGAAGGCTATATCTTCGATGCTTCTGGAATTTATATAAATCGACCAATTTTTCTGGGGCCAGAGCTTGAACTCGACCCAAGACCTACTGATAGGACCTTGCTCTTCGGAATACTTCATCCTAAGGAGAATCTTCGTGTTCATATATTTTCAAATTGCATAGGGCCATGTGATTACCTAAAATCTTCAGTGGATCATGCTTCTTGAATTCGATATTGACCAGCTTGATTTCTTCTAGGGTCGTGGCCTCTACTTTCGAATGGCCGAAATCTAGCAGAGAAAACGTACCAATCTGCAGGTGGAAGGCGGACCATACCCTTTCGTTTACTATTTTCATCTCCTTACTAATTCCACCATGTACAGTTTGATGTGCTACTTCGTGGCACACCAATCGATCTGGTAAAAATTCAGGTAGAGCATGTGGAGGAACTGAACAACCAAAAACACTAATGTAGGAGAAATGCTCTTCGACGTACCAGTCAACTATCTTGCCTAGATTAGCCACTATTTTGTCAAAAATCTTGGGAGGTGGGAAACTATATATAACGGTATGCATCGGCACCACCACCTAGTTGTAGATTTCATAGAAGAAATCTTTTTCTTTATCCTCCCATATTTTCAAATGATAAACATGTATGGGCTTAGCACTAGTTGGAGTCCAGTTCCAGCCCATCGGGGGAAAAGGTGTCATAAAGTAGACGACGTCCATGATATAATTCGGCATGAAGAATGAGGCAGGTTTCCCCTTGTCTTTCAGTGACCGATATTTTGTAATCTCCTTAACCAAACTGTGTGACAACATCTTGGCCCAGTCAAAAGAATACCCATCTAACACTGTGTGCATAATAGGCACCCACTGTAACAAGAAATAGGTTTTGTTTTCTCTCCCATAGATTCTACACATCATAATTGCTATATACATTATGTGAGGCTCTAGTGAAGAGACTGTGTATATGCCATGGGAGTCAGCTCTAAACTTTTCAGGGCGAGAGTACCAATCCTTAATTAAGTTGGGCAGGTTTTTTCCATATTGAACACATTCCTTCCTATCAAACTCCACTAGGAAACTGGAATTTTAAACTAAATTGGGTGTTGGAGACAATTGGTACATTACATGTAAATGTTTTGGCCGGAAAGACCCAATTGTGACCTTTTGTCAATTGAATATGGTCCTGGTCGGGATATCAACATTTTCCAGTGCCCAACCAACCATATCATTGTAAGGAAGAAGTCTAGGCCTCGTCGCTATTTTATGTAGCTCTGGTTGGGCCAAAGTTTTGTATTTGGTAGCCATGGTCTTCGTCTCCTTGTCACCTGAATCATCCAAGCAATTGACCAATTCATACTGTAGAATATTGAATACTTGCATCCAGGATTTAATGGCGTCTATGCTTTTGGGCGAGGTGTCGGAGAGGACATCTTTGTTCTGGCTCGAACTTTCACCAGGCACTTTAGTTTCTTTTCATGGAGCCATGGTATCAGGCCACAGAAATTTGTTAACTATCATGGGGAATGCACAAAATTCTTTATCTTGAAAACTTGTTGCTCAGTAAAAATGCACAATGAAATTCAAATTCAATACCCTTTTCCTTTAATTGCATCGATTAACCAATACCTCTACTGACGAAACAATTACTTCCCTTAATGAATAAGATTTAGGCGGTGGTCCAAGATCTCATTTGGAATGATTGTCGTAAATCAATTATTAATGTCATTAATTTTAGGGAAAAGCACAAATGAAATTTAAATTTATCTGAGTCATTATTCAGCGAAGGATTAATCATGTGATTATCATCGTTAATGCACCAGTTAATCACACTTATCGTTAAGTAAATTTCAGAATTTTGGATCTCGGGATATCCTATAACATTTCAAGGTATGACTCCTAAAACGTGAAATCACGATGTGATTAGTTAATTTTAATCATGTTTAACCCTTTTAAATAATTGTGATTAACCTAAGACAGTTTTGTGATTTCGGATATCGGGACTTTGATAGTCGCTCGAGGCAGGACCCTCGAAACGTGAAATCACGATATGATTAATTAACCATTAATCATTTTTTAATTCTTAATTAATCTGGTTTAATTCTTACGACAGTTTAGCAATTTTCAATATCGGGACTTTGGAGTTTCTGCATGTTGAAATGCTTGCATCGCGAAACCCCGAAACCCGACATTTTGAACGTAGTATTTAGTGATTTGACTTTTTAACGAATAGACGGCTCCATAAATTCTAAGAGATTAGGATCGTTTGATTTGATGGAATATTTCATCAATGGTGGGGATCAAGTGCGCATTGTTTTTATTTAAACGAGAATGAAAACTATTTAAATTCTAAAGTTTATAAAAATATATGTGTTCCAACACAATGGTAGGATGATCTTCTAGCAACCTAGTATGAACTCCACCTACAACAAATAACACCTTCCTAGACTCGATAGGACCATATGTAGGTAGTGGGGCAAAAACAACACCATTATACCAAGACCTGCTCTAGATGTTTGTATCTCAAGGGCAATAGCAACAACAATGCCATGTCCATTCTTCTCAAGTATTGCTTCAGTACAGCCCATTTTTCTCCACAAATGGGACCCAATACATGTAGTGTGTTTTTCAAAGCTGGGAAAAACAACATCATTAGTGACCAATAAATCATGTGATAAAACACAATCATCAGCCTTCTTGCAAACAACTGGACTACAACTAATATTATCAAAGGTGGAAGAAGAAATAGGCAAGCCTGGTAGTTCAATAACATCAGTCTTCTTCTCATCACTCTACAATCGGTGAACTTCTTCATCAAGGTTTTGTTTGCAAACCGACAATATTTAAATAGTCTCTTCCTTCTTCTTCATCTATGTTATCACAAAGATTGTAGGTTGGGCAAAGCCCGACCCAATCCACAAGAGTGAGACAACTATGGGAGTAACTACCCATTGTCACTTTAGATAAATACTCCCCTCGCTTTAGTGATTATAAGTCACCACAAGGGGGAAATCTTGGTGATCCTAGGGAGATTGAGATGGAAAGTGGTAGAATGACCAATGAAGCCCCTTATATAGGTCAAGTTTGGAAAAGGATAAAGGCTTGTAAAAGAGTCTTGTTGATGAAGGGAGGTTTTCAAAGTGTTATGTACCTGCAAGACAATGTTAAACTTGCCTGGGACAAGACAATTGATCAAGCTACAAGCCAAATAACCAAGGCATAAGCAAAGAAGGTGTAATATTCCAGATATAAAAAAGTATGCAGAACAGAAATAAATATCTAGAAATGGCAAATGAACAACAATATAGCTAGAACAACACCACAATAATACCAAAATGATACCAGAATAACACCAGAAAGAGCACTTAAATTTCTTAGAGCAATATTCACTTGCCTCTTCGAGGGGGCAACCTCCAGCAGAGCAGAGCTCTATTACAATAATATCCCAGAAAAAAGTTCTCATACCCTTGACTCCTATTTATACTAAATATGTCTATCAAAACAACCATCTAGAGGTGGATCCTTCTAGAAGCGGAAGCTTCTATTAGGTCTTCTTACATTGAACTTATTCTTCCTTATTTATAGGCCTTATTAATATTGACCTTTATTACATCGGAATATATTATTCTACCTACGTGAGGGGTTAGGTCCCTAACATGTCCTCCCCCTTAAAAACAGCCTTGACCTCAAGACTTGAGATGTGGAAATTTTTGTAGAATGGTAGCTCGTTCCCAAGTGGCATCTGTTGGAGTTGTATCTTTCCACTACACTAACACTTCCTTGATGGTTTGTTGACGTAGACGATGCTCATGCTGGTCCAAAACTGCTTGTGCCTGTAGCCAAATGGATACTTCTTCATCCAACTCAGGAAGGTGGGTTTGAGTTTGGCACTTAGTTCCAATCACCTTCTTTAAGCAGGAAACATGAAAAACGGGATGGAGCTTAGAATGAGTGGGAAAAGCTAACTGATAGGCCACCTGTCCCACACGCTTGAGAACGGTATAAGGACCATAAAATTTGGAAACCATTTTTGACAATGGTCAACCTTGAGGGAATTTTTCTTGTAAGGTTGTAGTCGAAGAAACACCTAATCCCCTTCTGCAAATTGACGTTTAGGGTGACCTTGATCTGCTTGTTGCTTCATACGATTATGGTCCATGACCAAATTCTCTTTGAGGGTATGGAGAATAGCCTCTTGAACTGTAAGCATTTGGTCAAATGCCTAGACCTTCGAGACACCTAAAAAATATGAGAGAACTAAAGGTGGATTTTTTCCATATATCGCTTCAAAAGGAATCATGCGGGTAGTTGTATGGTACGAAGTGTTGTACCACCATTCAGCTAGTGGTAACCATTCAGCCTACTGATTTTTCCTTTCTGAGGAAAAAAACCTCAAATATGTTTCCAAACACTTGTTGACAACTTCAATTTGACCATCAGTCTGGGGATGATAAGTTGTGATGAGATGCAATTGGGTGCCGTGTAGCTTTAATTATTTCTTGCCAAAAATTGTTGGTGAAAGTTGGGTCATGATCACAAACAATAGAATGTGGCATGCCATGAATATTGAAGACCTTATCCATGAAACATTTATCCACAATGGATGTTTTAAATGGGTGTTGAAGAGCACAAAAATGAGCATACTTGGAAAGACGATCAACTACCACCATGATGACTAATTTATTGTCTGATTTAGGTAAGCCTACAATAAAATACCTAGAGATATCCTGCCAAATAGCAGAGGGAATCGAAAGCAGTTGTAGTGTGCCCAAAGATTTGACTGTTTCGCCCTTGTTGCATTGACACACATCACATTCAGCCACAAAATTACAAACGTCATGTTTCATACCATCCCATTAAAAAGAACATTTGACTTTGTCGTAGGTTTTGGTAAACCCGAAGTGCCCAACTGTGGATGTAACATGAAGCTCAGAAAGTAACGTGGATTTAATTTTTGACTGTTTACTTAAATACAAACTGCCTTTTTATTGAAGCTCATCATGGAGCCAAGAGTACCCTGGGGAAACTAGAGAATTGGACTGCAATTGTTGTATCAGATGCGAACTTTTGGGATCGTGTAGCCATTCTTGGAGAACATCTTGGAGCCAATCTAGTACAATGAAGGAGAGAGAAAAAAGGGACCCTTCATCTTCATATTTTCTGGAAAGTGCATCAACAACCACATTATCTTTTCCTTTATTGTAAATGATCTCATAATCATATCCAAAGATCTTAGTCACCCATTGTTTTTGTTTTGGGGAGGAAATGCATTGTTCCAGAAAATACTTGAGGCTTTGATGATCTGTCTTAATTTGGAATCTTAATTTGGAAGCGTTTCCCCAATAGATAAGGGCACCAAAGATCAACAGCATGCAAAATAGCCAACATTTCCTTTTCATAGATTGATTTTCCCAAATTTTGCTCAGACAGTTGTTTGCAGGTAAAGGCCAAAGGCCGACCCTCTTGCATAAGGACAATGCCAATTCCTTTCCCTGAAGCATCACATTCTGGGACAAAGGTCTTTGTGAAATCCGGAAGGGCCAGGACTGGAGTGGTGCACATGGCCATCTTCAAGGTTTGAAAATCCTAAGCATCTGTTGGAGTCCAAGTGAAAGAATTATTTTTAAGGAGTGCAGTGAGAGGTGCTGCAATATTTCCATAATTCTTAATAAACTTGCAATAATAACTTGTTAAGCCCATAAATCCACACAATCTTTTGAGAGCCTTTGGGTGACAATATTGCATAGCTTCAATATTTTTAGGATCCACCATGACGTCGGTCTTGCCAACAAGATCACCCAAGTACTCGACTTCCGAGGTGACAAAAGCACATTTAGATTGTTTCAGGAAAACTTGGTGCTGAGAGAGTAGATGGAGAATTCGATCCACATGAGCAAAATGGTATGTCCAGGTTTTTCTATAGATGAGGATATCATCAAAGAAAACTAAGACAAAATTACGGAGAAAAGGATGGAAGACATGATTCATGAGGCTTTGGAAAGTGGAGGGAGCATTACACAAGCCAAATAGCATGGCCAGAAACACATAGTGGCCCTCATGAGTTCTAATGGCAGTCTTAGGAATGTTTTTCTCTTTCATACGGATCTGGTGGTAGCCAAAACAAAGATCAAGTTTATTAAATAACTGGGCACCACTCAATTCACCCAAGAGGTCATCAATGACAGGAATGGGAAATTTGTCTTTAATGGTGAGTTTGTGGACAGCGTGGAAGTTAGGAAACATGGGCCAAGAACATTCTTTATTAAGGACCATGACCACATGAGAAGAGTAGGGGCTCATTCTAGGGCGGATAACACTTGCGTTGAGCAATTCTTGAACCATTTTCTCAATTTTTTTTTTTGGAAAAAGGGGTGACAATAGGGAAAGATATTGGGAGGAAGGATTCATGGGACAAGGGGAATGGAATGATCATGAACACCACAGGAAGGAGGGAGTCCCTAGGAGTGGAAAAAACCACTTGATGTTTAGAGAGGATGGATTGGAGGTCCTGTGGAACGGAGGGTGTCTCGGTTGCTTGTATGGCATGGAGTTGGGTAATAATGTCAGAATAACCTTTTTTGAGAAGCTTTTCCATGTGATGGGAACTAATCATCTATGGGGAACCGGCGGTGATGCCTTGGAATGTATATTGTTGGCCCTCCTGGTCGAATTGCATAGTTAATTCCTTAAAATCCATGAGAATGGGACCCAAATTCGTTACCATTCTTCACCCAACACAATGTCACAACCGCCCATGTCGATAGCAAACATATGAGATTTTAGGTGGTAGTCACCAATTTGGAGACGCAAATTTTCACAACGTCCTCCACATTTCATGGACCTGCCATTGGCAATCATGATTTGGAAATCATTGACTGCACGGATATAGCAATTAGTTTCTTGGGAAATGCGGCGATGAATAAAATTATGGGTGCTTCCACTATCAACAAGAATGATGACCTTCCTATGCTTGATGTAACCAATTAGCTTGAGGGTTTGGGGAGCAGAGAAGCGAGTGAGAGCATTTAGGGAAATGACCGGTTCTACTTTGAGAGGGTCTGAGGGAAGGGTTATGTCAATGGGTTTAGGTGACATGGACATAAGGGGAGCCTCAACATCCTCTTCTGAAACATCCTCCGAGATGGACATAAAAAGATTTTGTTCCTTACACTTGTGTCCTGGAAAATATTTGTCATCACAATTATAACAAATGCCTTTGAGTTGGCGTTCATCCATTTTGGCCCTGGTCAATTTTTGGATCTTTAGTGGAGTAGAAGGAGGAGTGGGATTTATTGGTTTAGTGCGAGGAATAAAGGAGGGTTTTCAATTTTGAGAAGAGACAACCTATTGTGCTTCCATAGATTTTTTAGTAGACTCCACCCAAATCTGAGACTAATCCACGAGTACATGGAAATGAATCTCATCCTTTAGGCCACTGATAAAAAATTCTCAAAAAAATGCATCAGACATGCCCTCTGTACAAAAATCCAGTGCTCAAAAGCAGCTATAAAGTCTTCCATTGTGCCAGATTGTTTCAACTTTTTCAAATGGCCTAAATGGTTGGTGTAAGTGTCAAAGCATTCATAAAGCTCTACCACAAAGTGTGTCCAAGCAACATACCCTTGGCGGGCATTTTTTCTCCATTGCCAACGTTCTTGATCTAGATGGAGAACACCATACCAGAGTTTGGCCAACTCATCTGTAATGTCGTACAAAGAGAAATAATGTTCTATTTGAGTTACCCAACCCATGGGATCCGAGCCATCAAATTTGGTCGCATCCACACGCGGAAGGCGTAGGTCATGCTGAAAGTGAAGGGGCTGAAAATTCTTGGAATGAGAGGAAGTTTCACCTTTGATTTGCAAAGGTGGGTCAGATAAGGGAGGATCTGCAAGGATATGCAGCTTGGTGCAGACCATCAAAGTGACAAATTCAAGTCAAGTTGGGTAGTATTGTATTGTTTGAGGTCTTTTTTGAGTTCCTCGATTGAGGTGGCGATGGAGGAATGCATGTTTTTATTAATGGTAGAAATATTGGCACTGAGTTGTCTCACTTCTTGTTAAGTCTCTGTGAAATTATAGTGCAAGGTATTGAAGCGAGCTTCCAAGTCTTGGATACGGGTGTGGGCCATGATGACAAGGAAACTGAAAAGGGGTAGGTGGGGTCACACAGAAAAAAAAAAAAAATTGAAAAATGATAGGTATGAATGTGATAAGGGCGAAGAGAGAAATCCAATGGAACAAGTCTCAAATAATGGTGCCAACAAAATCTAGACTTTTTTTTTTACACCTGCGGAGTTATACTTTGATCTGAAGAACACTATAGTGATGAAATGCCAAAATGCTTAACAGGAAGAAATGTGTAGTACTTTGGCAACTCGAATGGAGGAGACACAGTTGCGCGGCAATAGATCTTGTATGTTCTGTTTTTGTTTTCATCCCCAAAGGTTAGGTATTCAAGGGTTCTACAGACAAGGGTTTTCCCTATGCTATAGCTCTTTGATATACATGCAGGGTCCAACAGTAGTACTCGACCCAATATCTCAGGGCACCAATTAAAGAGGCTAGATTGTGCCCTTAACCATAGTACCTAACTACCCAGGTACTAGAGAGTATCTTCCCGAGTGTTTTTCTCGATGGCACTATAGCAGTCAGGCGGTTGATCAGTTTATCTATGGAGGGCTTTAGGAGATCTAGGTCGATCCGTATATAGGTATACTCAAAGGGGTACCAACAGGGGTTACAAGGGTGGCCAACAAATGTGCGCTTAAGTACCACTTGTATTTCCTATGTGTATGAATCCCTGACCGCGGGTTTATGCACGTAACGACAAATATTTGTAGCTTAAAGACGTCGGAATACGTCTCTACCCTGGAAAAAAAATAACACACAATTTTATGTCGAGAAAGGTGCTCTGATACCACTTGTAATATTCCAGATATAAAAAAGTATGCAGAACAGAAATAAATAGCTAGAAATGGTAGATGAACAACAATATAACCAGAACAACACCACAATAATACCAAAATGATACCAGAATAACACCAAAAAGAGCACTTTAATTACTGAGAGCAATGTTCACTTGCCTCTTCGATGGGGAAACCTCCAGCAGAGAAGATCCCTATTACAATAATATCCCATAAAAGAGTTCTCATACCCTCAACTCCTATTTATACTAAATATGTCTATCAAAAGAACCATCTAGAGGAAGATCCTTCTAGAAGCGGAAGCTTCTATTTGGTCTTCTTACATTGGACTTATTCTTCCTTATTGCTAGGCCTTATTAATATTGACATTTATTACATTGGAATATATTATTCTACCTACGTGAGGGGTTAGGTCCCTAACAGAAGACTTGTTGTCCTAAATTGCAGCAGTATATCAAAGTTATATCAACAAATTAAGTCAGCAAATGGCTGCAAAATATGTTTCCAAAAGTCAAGTAAAAGATATTAGAAACTAAGCTAGAAATGTTTACTTTAACTTCCATTGAAAATAACAAGACTTTGATGGAATTTAGGGTTGTTTATTAGGTGTTATAAACAAGTTATTATTACATCCAAGTGGTTGTAGCAAACAAATGCTACAACAGAAAATTCCAACCACATAAATCAACAAGTAAACCATAAAAAAGATAGCCAATGAGCAGTAGAACAATAATCTAGGTTCACAAGTAAATTTCAGCGGTGGAAAAGTAAGCAAAAGATAGAAGAAAGTAAGTTTGTTGCATCACTAATGGTTGTAGAATTAAGTTGATTACAACAAGAGAATCTCTTGGCCAAAGCAGACACCATTAGGGCATAAGCAAGCTTATAACACTTAAAAAATATTCCAACTTGAACAAATACAATATCTCTCAATTTCATGTATACCAATGCAATGATTTTATTTCTCCAATGCAAATTTAGATTAGTTCCTTATTGATGGGTTATGGAGTCTTCTTGTGTAAGGTTATATCTACTACTTCTCTAGGGGTGTAAGCCCTTTTATTCCATAGAGAAAGCAAATCCAACATGGTAAATCCAAGAGGGTGTAAGCCCTTTTACTCCTCCTAACAACCCTTTGCAATAGTTTATCCAATAGCAATTATGATGAATCTTGGTGGAGGGTGTATGCCCTTATACTCCTCCAAGGGTTTAGATAAGAAAAATTGTGAAACAATAAAGAAACACCAACAACATGCAAAAATTCCTTACCAATTTCAAGAGATATGCAAGATAAACCCTTATCTACCAAAAATATTCCATAACCATAGCAAAAGACAAGCATCCAAGAGATAGTGCACCACTTTTAGCTCCAAAGATAAATGTTTAGCATCCAAATAGAATCAAAGAGAGAGATATCTAATTTTCCCAAGAGGGGTGAAAATTTCAGCCATAGAATATGTAATTCCCAAGTGACATTGTTATGTCAAAATCATCATGCCAAGTAGGCCATATATAATAAAATAACCACCCGAACATGTGCATCAAATCCCCCCTCTCAAAATAAAAAAATGCTCTAAGACCTTATGTAACTTGCCAAATTTAGGTATGGGAGGGTTGTCATGGTGACTTATTGGGTGAATCATTCCCCAAGTCAAGGAGTGTTTCCTAGATGGACCCTCTCTAAGTCATGTGAATATTATGAGGTGGATAGGAGTAATAATTTTGGGCATGGGGTTTCTTGACATACAAGGGCTCATATTGTCTCATTTATGGGTGCCTTTGTAGAGGGTGTGTTTCCCTTCATCCACGATGCATGATTTTTCCAAGCCCTTTTTCCATTTAATTTATGAGAGTGTTCCCAGGTTGAAGCTAAAGTGGGACTTCTACCTAAGCATGAAAAACATTTCCCACCTTAAATCTACCCTAGTCACATTGTGCTTCCCCAAGTTGAAGACGATGTGTGGAACTTCTACCTAAGCATGAAAAACATTGCCCGCACATGCTCTACCTTGGTTGGCATGCTTAATTAGTTATTTATTTTACGAGTCCCGTCAATTTTTTTGTGAGAAACATTTCATTGTTCTTGAGATCCCTGGGCAAGAATCTGGAAGGTTTATGACTAGATTTTACCTTTTTCCAGCTACAAGCCTCAGGGCCTTCATCCCCTTCTTCCCATGAAATGAGGAACAAGCCCTTCTAGGGTCAATGTGGCCCAAAAACCCAAAATATGAGGAAACAAAGGGAAAGAAACATGGAAAGTGGCAAGTATGTGCGAGAGTGGTACAATGACTCATTAAGGAGACCCAGCAGTAGTAACCCTTTCCCCAAGGGTGACCACTTACTAGGAAACAATGTCAACCACCAAGGTGAAATAGGGAAAAGGGAATAATTTCAAAGCAAACATTTTCAAAATCAAGGAAGAAACCTTTGCAACATGTTCAAATGATTCATTTATTTAAATGTCACTTACCACAATGTTGGACTCGTTACCTCATGGAGAAATACATGTCGTCCTCTGTGAGCCAAGCTGGTGTGGTGAATTGTGCAACCATCGATCTCATGGTGATGGGTGGTGCGATGTAGGGCTCAGCCTGCTGGTATATCTCTCAGTACTCCATATCTGCAACCTGAGGGCCTCGAGACATCATCTCCTTAATTATTCCTAGAAAAGGGGGATAACAAGATACAACAACAAGGAGTCATGATCTGCTCTCAAAGACTAATACTCATCAAACAATTTGTTGTTATCTACTTGAAGGGAAGCAGTTTTTTCACAAAGTTCAACAACAAAGGTCTGCAAGTGGGCAACCACATTAGTCAACTGGGCACCAGTTTCCTTCAACCAACAAATTTCCTTCTTCGAGGAAACATTTTTTGAATGAGAGAGAGCTTTAACTTCTTCCTCCAGATCATCAACAAGGTCAGCCTTTTCCTCAAATTTGTTTGAAAGATTATGAAAAAACGGTTTCCATGGTGCTCTCCAAGATAGAAAACTTCCTAGATTTCTCAACAATAGTAGTCTAGAACAAAAACACTTTAGTCTTCAACTGATTTTTCAATCCTTCATTCTCTGTTTACAACAGAGAAACAACAAACTACAAGGTAATGACTTATTGAAAAAGTTGATCAACAACCTTCTTCTCACAGAATTATTGCAATATTTTACTCGTCTTAATAAATTGTTCACAACACAATAAGTCATCTAATGAACTCAAAGAGGAGCATCATGGAGAAATAATATAGTCAAGGAAATATTAGCTATCAACAACATCAATAAAAAATAAGAGAACATAAGAACATAACTACCTTCAATGCCATAGTGAGTGTGTTAAGCAATCGACCAGACCTCGACAGAATAATTCTAATACCACCAGTTGACTCATACCAAGTTGTTTATATGCTAGTAGATCCCAACAATAACAAAATGGATTTTGATAGTTTCAATCAACCATATGAGAAGGATCTTGAAAGGGGAACTCATATGCATGACACGGAAACTCAATCTGAGCTCTAAGTTCCTCGGTTCATTTTCAGTCGAGGCTCGACCAAGACTCAGATAATGTGTCTTTGTAACCTCATTCCAATTTATTCATCCTCTAGTCAAAATCCATCCATTATGTCGATGCACCTCCAATCAACTATTTCAAGTGCAACACATAAATTTGTTCTCCGTTGAATGCTTAGTCAATGATGGTGGCTTACACAAGTTGAGTAAACTCTAGCTATGTGACACATGCAAGTCGGATACCCAGATGATAGATCTGTGGTTGACTTCACCAAGTCACAACTCTAATCAAGTATCCTTCAGTGTATCATAGAATCATGTGCAAGAGCCAGTTTGATGAACCTGGATTGCGGCAAGGAACCAAGGCATAATTCCCATACCAAATTATTATAGATCGCACCTTAGAGACAATTTTTGGGGTAGCAGATATTTGTCAATAAATTAGGAACTCAAACATGAAAACCTCGATTGATGACTAGTTAGTCCATATGCATGAACATACTACGAGATTCATCATGTTTTGAACAACCCATATCAAACCAATGACTCGTGGTCTCTTTCTCTCTCCCTACAAAACCCGGAATCAAAAACCCAGTTGCTTTGATACCATGTTGGAACAAGAAAAAAAAGGAAGAAGAGAGCAAAGATTCTTGGAGAGAAGTGGTGGTGTCTAAATGCATCGTTGCATTGAAGTGCAACAAGCACACAACATGATATCATGAATGATCTTCATGATCTCTCTTTAATGATAGATTGATCCAAAGGACCATCTATAAATAAGTTTGGACATGGTCCAAACCAATGAAGACAACACCACATTGTTGTAACTATCCATGAAAAGTGAATCTAAAATCCAAATGGGGATATGGTCAACCATATTCTGACAAGATGAGGTTAAGGAATCCAAAGGTTCCAACATCATGTAAGTTGATTAGGGGGGTACCAAGGTTGAGTATGCATTTGTGAGTTATATCCAGTAAAGTATTGAGGATGAGAGCAAGTCATGTCTAGTTGAAATGGCCTAGGAAATCATTGTCTTTTTTAGTTGATGAAGCATAATGGCTCCACATTCTCTTCGACCCCCTAATAACTAGCCTTGAGACCTGGCAAGGATAGAAATTTGTTAGTTGCATGTTGCTCTTCACAAATTGCACAAATTTCCATAGTGTTGAGTGGGAATTCATTTATAAGGTGCTTCTTTGGGTATTTAGGACAAGAAATAGTTAGAGCTATTTTGTATTCCTCTTGCTTCTCCTTTATCTGCAATGTATCCATCTGCATGGCTAGTGAGTGTTAGATACCCGATCCTTGGGATTATGGTATATTGTAAATATTAATTTGGAATAAATATGAAGAGTCATAGGTGAATAGGAAGAGTCATTCGGACCTCTTAGAAGATGAAACCAAAGGTCACTTCTTATTGTATGTATGTATGGCTCACTTTAATGAAATGTAATTCAATCCATGGAGTTGATCATGCCCAACCCATCAATGGTATCAGATCAGGATTTGTTTTTTATAACTCCATGATTTGAAGGTAATTTATGTCTTCAAAGTTCACGCTATTGTTCGGATCCTCCCTCCTTTCTCTCTACTAATAAGGAGATGGTTTATAAGAACATTAGTGTCTTTAGTCCCTACTCCACATTCCTAACCTCTAGTGATTCCCATATAATTTTTTTGCAATTTTTGGCTAATGGCGTTTTCCATATTATTACATCAGGTGAAAAATGTATTATCTTGTCTCAATTGTTGGTGTGTTACTTAGTGGCAAAGATAATTATCCAGAATGGTCAATAAATATCAAGCATACTCTGATCTTTGGGATGGAATTTGTGATGGAGATATTGTGCCACCAAACCTACAATATATAAAGAACTCACGATATGGATGAATAAAGATAAGAAAGCATATGCCTTGATCATTTCTTTTATAAATGAAGAGGTGATTCGTCACATAAAATCTATTAAAAATTCTTGGGGTGCTTTGGAGAAGTTGAAGGAGTTGTATGATTCAAATTCAAAGTTGGAGATAATTCAATTGTCGTTGAAGCTCTTCAACCTAGATTTGAAGGATAATTATCTCATGGCTTTAGCATCCAAAATTAAATCCATCATGCACAACATAGATTTTGTTGGTGTGGAGATAGACATTGCTCTCACAACCTTCATCAAGGCCCTCAACCCCACTTATTCTCACTATCTTGAATCACTTCAAGCTAGTGGCCAATTGAAGTCCCTCAATTTTAACTCTTCGGTGGAGAAAATTGCAAAACATGAGAAGGATTTCAAGAAGAATATAGTTCAGTCCAAAGGAGAGATTGTGTGACTTACTCAAAAATGGAATAATCAATCACATGATTTTTCTATAGGAGGAGGCAGTAAGAAAGGATGTGAAAAGAAGAATTTTAGAGGCAAGGAGGGTAGGCATAATCAAAGTGAAATATTTGATCTTCACTATGTTCCTTGTGGCAAGAATGGGAATGAATCAAAGACATGTATAATCCCATGGGAGAAGATCAAAGTAAAGTAGGAAAAAAGGAAGACAAAAGTAAATCTCTTGAATCCTTTCATTTTTTTGTTTCTCATTGCAATATTGGCATAAATAAAGATTTGTTCAAAACTTCAATAGATTATTAGAGAGATTCCTAGTTGCTTGTAACACCCATGTTTCCCCTAGTTTGTAAATATAACTATATTGGTCAAGAGACTATGGCAAACTCGATATGTGTGAATGTTTGATTTGATGAACCTTTGTATAAAATTTCAATGAATGTAATTTTTGTTATTAAGAGAAAATGGATAAGTGTTGCATAACTGCTGAAAGGGAGGTTTTCCAATATAGACTACGGATGCTATGAAAGAGATGGTGAGGGGAACCAGGAATGGTTGAGATAACCCCCACCAAACCAGTACCTTGTTGGATTTAATTGCTCAGGACCAGAAAAATCATCTAACCCAGAAATGAATTACAGTCAGGTTGGTAGGTGGGAAGACCTCCTCAAGAGTTAATGAGGGGATAGGGAAGAGCACCCATCTGTAAGGTTTTCAGACCTAACCACGGACTGGGAATTTGGGCCACATGAAATCTTGTTGAGGAAGGCAAGAAAGGAAGGCATGATGGGCAGAGGAAGACCTGCAAAGAGAAGCAGCGAAGAGAGACTAAGCCCTCAAGTTTGAGGAAGAACTGAGAAACGAACATGTTTTGGTCGCAGGAAGTGGCTAGCAGGGTTATGATACAAGTTGATAAACAAGGGTGTTGAGTGACTGAGGAAGTACTCAGGCAGGCCTCCTTGCTTGGTATAGAGAAAACTTGTTGCCAAGATCTTGTGGGAGGAGGAGAGTAACCTCCTTCCCTGACTGTTGCTGAGCCAGAAGAAAGAATTCTCTCTCAGAGCATCATGGTCTAGCTCGAGGGTGGCCAGTGGTAAATTCGTTAGGAGTGACTAAGCCTATGGTTGGGTGGAAACAGGCACCCCTTTCAGCAGTCGCATCACGTCGTCTGGTTCTAATAAGTGTTTTCATACTCTATGCATTGAAATGGAATAATGGATGAATGCATGTATTTATACATCTAAGAATGGTTTATGTATTGAACGATCAAGTTATGTGTATGCATTTATCTTCCTGTGAAATTATGTTTTTGATTGATCATTTATATTCCCCAACTTAGCCTTGAGGTGTCATGGGATGTAAACCTGTAGGATGGTCGAGATAGAAAGTATTGCATCAATCTGGCCATGTCCATTTGAAGAGGATATCTTCTTCAGACTCCTTGTTGTGCGACTAGGATATTATGCCCAAGTCCTTAGAAAATCCACAATGAGGAAGTTGTGTTTAACTCACAAGAGTTAGAAGGACCCATGTGAACAAGGTCTAGGAACCCCATGCTAAGCCTAAGGGAGTTAAGTCCTTCTAGCTTCGGAGCTTCGGAAGTCTAGGACTTCGGATTATTGTCAGCCCTAAATAGTCACAAACCGGTCAAAGGTGACTGAGAGTCACGGTTACTTGTAAGGTCGACTGACATTGGGCGGTTACCCAAGTGGTTAGATGAACCTATATTACCTACTAAACCAGGATCCAACTCCCCATCGCGAAGTAGCTCGAGCCATCGATCGAGAATGTTCGAGGTTTCCCTTAGTCGTTGGATCTACACCAAGACGACTTCGTTGAAGTTACCCTTCGGGAGAATGAAGATGCCATAGAATCAAACTCCCCAAATGCAGAAGTTATGAAGTAAAGGAGAGTTGTATATTTGGGGAGATCATTAGGAACCCCGCCTACCATCTGATCATTCAAGAGGAGGGACATGTACATGATACTTTGGTGAAGTCCTGCTTCGGGAGAATGGAGTGGCAGTAGAGACAAAACCCCTGAAGGCCAGAGTCATAAAGTAATGTGGACCATGGATCTAAGTATCCTTAGGGATCCCTTTCAATTGTTCGATCATGGGGACGCATGTATCACATCGAGAGCACATGGGGGCCCACGTGTCAAGTGATGACGTTTTCAGGTATGGAAACCTCGTGGTATGATAAAGGGATGTCAGTGACCTGAGGCAGGTGCCACACATTCTTACCATAGTGTTTGGGGATGACAGGTGTCCCTCTAGGAGTGGCTCGATAATGGGACCCAAGGGACCCTTGAGCGGAAGTTACGAGTCATAGATCTTTGAGGTTACATGGACACCCTGAGACCATTAGATCTAGGTTGTGGTCAGCCCGACGCTAACCAACTCTGAGAGAAAGGAGAAGTGTACACCATGAAACCTCGAACGTCGAAGTTATGAAGTTACGGAGGCCGTTGATCCAAGGATTACGTGGACATGCCTTGGCCACGAGATTGAAGGGCATGAAAGATGATCAATCTGGAGTGACGTGGCACAGTGAAGTCACACCCAGGGTGATGTGGACCCAAGTTTGATGTGCCACGTGTCACCTAGGTTCATGTGTATCACATACCTTATAGACCCATTGATACGTGACAAATGTCACCCTTGGCCCCTTCTGCGTGTCAACCCCTGGTATGTGCCCACCTAGCCAGAGTGGTTGGTGAAGTGACCAGAACTCCGGGAGTCCGGGACTTCGAGACTCCGAAAGATTTGGGGTGTAGTATTGTAGAGAGACCAAAAGGCCCGAAGGCCAAATCCACGTGGTAATTTTACAGGACTTCTGGACTTCAGGACTATGGGAGGTCTCATGCATAGACAATAAAGAGGCGTTCAGCGCCAAAGTGCTGAAGCGCCGAAGTGTCGAATTCCCTGTTGGCCTACGTGTTAGACAAAGATTGAGTCTAGTCATGGGATCAGACGGTGGAGGGACATCCACTGTGGATGATGGAACTTGGAGACAATACGTGTGAGGTGGATCCATGTGGGCACCACATGGCCTTTGACCAATAAAAGCTGAAAGAACTTGGGAAGGGCGTATCTTCTAGTCCAGAGCTCGGATTTGAGCGTGGAGGTAGTGGTTGGAGAGTTCTGGATGAGAAGGACGTGATAGAAATCCTGGAATTAGGATTTGGTATAGTTAAGGAAATCGAAATTATGATGCCCCACCCCTTAAAAGAGCATTTAAGGGGTCATGTGTGTTACATTGCTTGACAGTGGTGCTACTTGCGACATTACATTTTAGAGAGACTTTTTGAAGAATTGAATGAAAATGTAGAGGATGTATTATACTTTACAGATAGAACTAGTCTTAAACAAGTAGGAATTGGCACCATCAGGCTCAAAGTGCATGGATTCCTGGACTTTCTTCTACATGATGTTCTCGATCTTACTAAGTTATGGAGGAATGTGTTGTCACTTGTGCACATTCGACATCACGGCCATACTATTCACATGTTTGATGGATGATTTAAAATAAGGAGGTCATATGACAACATGGTCATCATGAAAGGATGGGAAGATGATAGATTGTTGAACCTAAAAGGGACATCTGCACAGACACAGAATTATGCATACATTTCTCACCATGACGAAGTTACATTGTCTTCTAGCCTCTTGTGGCACGTTATATTTGGGCACATCAATTATTATAGTCTTCCTATGTTGAATAAAAATGGTGTTTCTAGTTTTCCTACCATTCCAAGGAATTTAAAGCAATGTGATGCATATATTCTTGGTAAACATAGCAAACAACCTTTCCATGATTCCACTTCAAGAGCGTCTAGAAAGCTAGAGATGGTATACTCTAATTTGTGTGGCCCCATACATGTTCCATCCACTTGTTGGCAGCCCAACATGTTTTTAACTTTTTATATCAAATAACAGTCTATGTAGCTGCCTAATTGGGGTCGTACATTTTTCTGTTCTTCATAAGCAATTTTCAAAACGACAATTGTAAGTTTTCAGTTTTTCCTATTGTCTTTGTTTTCATGCTTCGTTCAGAACTGAAAGCATGAAAACGAAGCATTAAAACTTATGGTTGTATTACCACTCTATTTGAGAAGTTTATGAAAGGCAAAATGTCTCTACATTTTTTATTAATGAAGTCTTGTTCCTTGCTATGAAGATTATTCTCTTTGTTTTGAATCCTCGAATGTCAAGCATGCTTATGGATTGTTATTTGTATCATCAAATGACCTTTTAATTTGAGCATTGACATTGTTTTTGTGTGGTTCTTGGTCATATGTTCCCTCATCACTAGGTTTTGGTTTACAAGTTTCCCTCTCCCAAACCGTATGACCGAACCCACTTTGTTGCACACACATTTTTATTTTAATGCTCTGGTCATGGCTTGTACTATATGAGAGGTGGCAATATGATTACAGTCAGCCCATCATTTCGAAGCTTGGTCTTGGGCTTTGCAACACCCCTCGCATTCATTTCAAACAATTCCTATCTTTTCGTTATGAATTTTCTGCTCATACGCCATAGACTGTTGATGATTTTCGGGCTTGGAGTATAACTCTGGTCTTCTCTTACAAACCCTCCTTACGCTCTGTGTTGGGTGATTGCCTGTCGATTTCCCATGGCCCCGGTTGTTAGAGTCGAACCTAATGGCACTCAGACCTTGCTCCTATGCGATGATGCCAGGGAGGATCTCGAGGGTCACGGTTGGCTTGTTTTCCTTGAGAAATTCCAGGGTTTCAACCTACAAACTGCTCAGGAATTCACTCTCTCATTTGATGGATGTAGAGCTAAGGTGGGGGACATTCAAATCGAAGTCACAGAGGACTTTTTAAGCCAAGCAACAGGACTCCCTGCGAGCAGGCAGAAGTGATTCAAGAATGCTAAGGTAGAAGAGGTTCCATGGAGTCTTTTCTTTACATCTCAGAAGATCAATGGTTGTGACAAAGGTACGCCAGTCTCTTTACTGAAAGCTCGATGGCATGGTTTGCTTGCAGTGTTGAAACAATTTGTCACTTGTGAAGGTCGTTTTGGTTTTGTGTTTCTTTATCACCTGCGTCTGCTCATGAATTTCATAGGGTTTCCTTTAAACATGCCTTATTATCTGTGGAGGAGCCTTTACAAAATGGCTAAAAGGTATAAAAAGCAACGTTTGGATTCGAGCCTTTTCCACCATGGTTTAATAAAAATTATGCTTGCACATCAATTGAAGTTGCAGAATGATGATTGGGATTCATTTTTAACCAGAAATGTTTTCGCTAACCCCAACGTTGAAGAGGTTGACAAGCCTATGAATGAGGAAACTGTAGTCTATCCTAAAGCGCTCCCCTCATCTACCCAGGCCTGTGTTATGGCCACCCACAGTAAGCCTTTACCCGATCCAAAAGTTGCTGAGCAGGCCCATGAGCAAGTTGCACAGCCTAATGACTCTGTCAAAAATTCAAACAGACCTACAGGCAAGACATCTAAAGGTGATGTTGATTTGGGTTTTAAAAATAAGAGAGATGGAAGGTTGATTTTGAGGAAGCTTCGAAACAAGTCAAACCCTCATGTGAGCTCGATCAAGATGATCAAGATCCATGAGAGTTTGGATTTCGAAATTGATAGATTTCTTGCTGAAGAATACCCTCTTTCTTTCCAACCAGACCTCGATTAGTCTTAAAACTTCGTAGATAATCTACCACCTTGTCTGAAACATAGTGAAGGGTTTCCTGGTATTAAATTGGGTAACAAATCTACAGTCTATGTTGGAGACATTTGGGTGCACAACCATGGAAATTCTCAAGTGATTGTCACAGCCAAAATGTGAAGCTTGCCTATTCCGGATTGACAAGTACTACACCGATATACCTATTTTACAGTCACAGATCAAAGCCCTTAATGGCCAAGTCAACCCATTAAAGAATGAAATTTGCAGCCTCCAATCTGTCATTCAGAAACAAGGGAAATGCATGAAAACTACAGGGAATGTCATTTTAAAAAATGTTTAGACTACAACAGCAATAATAAATTCTGAGATCATGTGATATGATTTGATTTTACAGTTAGAGGTAAGATTTCCTTTTGTCTTAAAATAGTGTTATATTTTGTTTATTAAATAAATTAGATTATTTTGTTTATTGAATATATTATATTTCATTTTTTTTAAATAGACTAGCTACAGAATCAATAGATTCTGTAGCCAGTCTTTTTCTAATTCGAAATTTGCAAAATTATGGTTAAATACGTATCTGAATTTCTCTATTTTATCTTTTCTTTTCAGGATATCTAGGAGTTCATGGTGACCAAGTGATCTGAAATAGTTTTGGGGCTTGTTAGCCATATCTACGATCCATTTTGTATAAACAGTAATAAACTCTTTTTTAGTTTTAGAAGATTTAGTATGATCTGGGTGGTTATATCCCCCCTCTATTTTTGTAATCAATATTTGATCTCAGAAGATGAGACAATTACCTTTCTGAAGGCATTAAAAACTCATTATTTTTTGTAACCAAGACATCTTAGCTTGGGGCTGAAGGTGGACAACTTATACACGAATTTGGACAGAACATATGTTTACATTTCTGCTTTAGCTATCTGTAAATATTGTTGTTGTCTATGGTTTGTTTATCTTGATAATTCAATAATTGTTGATAGCTTTTGTCTTCACAAATTATTATGTTTTAAAGATAATTTCTTTCATACAGTCCACAATTTTATGCTTCAGTTATATGAAAATAGTGATTGATCGTTCAATTCAAATGACAAGGTTTGTCTTTAATCTTGTTGAATGATTAAAAGCAGGTTGTCAATGTTAGATTTATCTTATGTGTAACTTCTTGTAGTCACAAATATCACAGTTATTATTTGCATCTTATCATCCTATCATTAAAATCCAGTAGTCTATATATTGTTTGGCATTTATTTCGAACAGCGTAAAGGTTCACTGCAGATTTATCTCGTGGACAGACTAGATGGACGATTCATGATCATACAGACATCGGATACATATTGATCAACTCATTAATAGGTTAGTTTGCTTCTTTTATTTGTTTGTTTATTTTTGAAACTCTTATATGTGGTCTGGTTTTCACCGTCTACATATTCTTGTTCCATAGTATTTTGATATTTAATCTTACAGATACATAGAGATAAAAAAACAAAAACAAAAGAAATAGTTTATTTTGTTTTCTTTATCTATTTTTATCAAAAGAACCATATTGTCATAGATTTCTATGAGTTCAGATTAAAACTCACAAATTGTATAACATGCACATAAATTAGAGAAACAAATATGTTGTGTAAATATTATTTAAAATAGTTATATGCATACGTGTACATATATATATCAATGATTAGTAATTAGTTAGTTATTTCATTCATTTATTTATTTATTTGTTTCTTTTGGGAATTTTAGATTGGTTAACGGAGCCATTAAACCCGTCAGAACGAATCATACCAAACGGCTTGGGTTAATTAGACAACCCCGGACCGGACTCGTTCTTCCAATTAACGGATGGTCATTTTCGCCCATCAACAAATGGTGCTAGAAAGAGGGCCTGAACACTATTGATGGCACGTGGAGGTCACAAGACTCCTCCCCCACACACCCGCTCACCTATAGTAACAAGAAGTCATTCTGACGACAACATCATCTCTCAAACAGCAACCATATCAAACCAAAATCCAGAGATTACCATTGAACCAGTACCACCAAACCCCCCGGGGTCCAACGTACAAGAAATTGTTTGTCAATCTCTCCTAAGGACACATGGTGCTTTGGCCCGTATCAGACAACCAGGTCGGCCATTGAACCAACCGCTAGAATTTTGTGATATTAGAGAGCAACTTGAAGGCACTGGTCTTACCCTAAATCCTACAGATCCAGATCACATCCCCACTCTTGTACTCGGAGGATGTGGTATCCCACCATCATCACCACCTTAATCTCCCTCCTCTTTAGGAGAAGAGTCATCGGATGAAGGCAGTTCTTCATCTCATCCTTTGACACCACCCATGCCTATGGAAAATCCAAACAATCCCGCCAGACCTTGGCTAGATCAAGATGTTGTGGCCATACCTGGACCCCAGCATCCTTTGCCTAAACATCCGAAGAAATGGCTCCCTAAATTCGATCCAGATTCCAAGCAGATCACTGAGGATCATATAAAAAAATTCATGCTAGCCATTAGACTCTGAAGCGTAGAACACGAAGACGTAGTATGTAGACTTTTTCCATACACATTTGAAGGCAATGCCTCTACCTAGTATTTTTCCCAACAACCCCACACCATTGTATCTTGGTATAGATTCGAATCTTGTTTCCTTGAGAAATTCGGAGATGACAAATCTCCCGAAGTCTTAGTCATGGAACTCTCCAGTTTAAAGATGAACCCCAAGGAAAAAATAAAAGACTTTAATCAAAGGTTTCTAACATTAAATAATCGAATCCCCGCTGATTCAATGCCTGCTGAAAATCTTATTGTCGCATACTACACCAAAGCCCTGCACCAAAACATAGCAATCTGGGTAAAAAGGTCTAAGAAAGCAACATTATTGGAAGCCTTCGAGGAGGCAAGCCAAATTGAGAAAGATATTCTAAGCCTAAAAGACAATATCAATAATGAGGCAGAGATTACCTCATCTTCCAAGAAGAAAATATAAATTCTTCCTAGACCTCCCCAAACCAAAACTCAATCAGACGGTTCAGATCTAGAAAGTTTACATAAGATTGTTCAGAAGTTGTCAAATCAAGTTATAGATTTAAGGAGATCAACTGAAGAAGCTTCTTCAAGCAAAGTGTCTTACAAACCTCCTTTCAGAAATCCTTTTCCCACAAACCGGCCCAATTTAAATCGTGAAGGCCTAAATCTAGAAAGCTTACAGTTTGCTATCCAGACAATTCTGGAAGCACATGATAACTTAGTTCCCCCCGAGATTTCTGAAGATGTGGTTGAACAAGAAATAGTGGAAGAGGAAGAATCCTCTCCAAACATCTTCGGGCATTTTTTGGATAGTATCTTTCAAGCCAATTTTGAAATGGTGCATCCTTACAATACCAGAAGCAAAACAACGAATAAATCCTCTTTTGAAATCGGAACTAATGCACCTCAAAAACAGTCTAAACAAATTGAAACTAAACAGAATTCAACAACTCCAAGTTTAGAATATGATTTGATTGAGGATCTCAAAAAACTTAGAGCTAATATTTATGTTTATGAATTATTGAAATTTCCTTTTCTTCTGCAAAAGATGCTTCAGAATATTGCAGAAAACAGCAAAAAAAGCAATCTGAACAACAACAAATTTGCAGAAAACATCCCTAAAACACCTCAAAAGGTCTCCGTTAAAATGACACTAGAATCCTCTGATAAAAGAGACCTTGTTGTAAAAAGCATAACAAATGTAGATAAAATAGTTCCAGGGGCTACGACTAAAAACCAGCAAACTTCTGTTGTTAATACTCGCAGAAATGTCTCACCCTTTTTGTTGACTTTTGAAATTTTCAATAGGAATGTACACAATTGTATGGTAGATTCCGGTGCATCGTCAAACATAATGCCTTGGTCTGTCTGCCAAAAAATCAATGATGAAGTTCAATCTTCCAGTCTGAAAATTATTCATCTTAATCGGACCAGTGTTAAGGTAATAGGTGAATTAAAAAATGCCCTTATCAGATTATCATCTAATCCTAAAGTTCACCAGATTATTGATATTATTGTCGTTGATATCCCTGAATTATATGGCTTATTTTTAAGTAGGGATTGGTCCAAACAGCTGCATGATTACTTTTCGACAGATTGGTCTCATTTGTGGCTGCGAGAGAATGGAAAGCCTAACAGAATTAAGATCAATCGTGAGTGTTACCTCAAGCTTACGGTAACTTATTTAAATGATCCTAATGAACCTTTTACTGCTTCTGCCAATTCACCCGAAATGCAGGGGATGAACACCTTTTTCGGCAACTTTGTGGTTGAAACTTCTACCATTACTGACCTGGAACAGCAGTCCGAACTCATGACATGCATACAGTCAACAGTTCTCTAAGGTGTCACATACAGCTGATGAAAATCATATCTGGTCTCTTTACTTCGATGGATCCAAATCTAAAGAAGGAGTCGGTGTAGGATATGTGCTCATTGATCCAGTAGGTAACAAAACTTTGATCGCTTGTCGATTAGAATTTGAATGCACGAACAATACGGCTGAATACGAGGTACTCCTGTAAGGTCTCAGAAAGGCACTAGATTTAAGAGTTCATAATTTAATGGTTTTCGGTGATTCAGAAATTGTGGTCAGACAGGTAAGAAACTTCATTCATTACCTATCTCCACACCTGAAAAGTTATCAAGCTGAGGTATGGAATCTAATGAACAAATTTTTTGCGTTTAACATTAATTCTATTCCAAGATTGAATAATTCTGAGGTTGACTTGTTGGCTAATGTCGCTTCTAAAAATTTTCCCATAGAAGGCCTTTCTCCAAACGCGTTTTCCATTGAGTTGTTGTTCAGACCATCCATCCCAGACAACATCACTAATTGGAGAGTTTTCGATGACGATCAACAAATCATTAGTTTCCTGCACATGGAAGATACTTTCCAAGGTGTAGTTATCGATGAAGGCACCCATGACGAAGACCTCCGCAATTTTATGGTAATATCGGATCCAAGATCTCCTAAATCAACATCGGATCTGGTAAATTCTATCCCAAATTCCATGGTAAGATTAGAAAAGTTTTATGATTTGCATGATAAATTCAAAAAATCAGTAAATTGTAAAATGAATAGTTCTTCCTTGACCCATGAAAAGGTAAATCTAGGAACTAGAGATAATCCATAATACATCAATTTGGGAATGGGATGTTCTGAGCAAGAAAAGTCAACCTTTATTAAGTTGTTTAAGGAATTTAAGGATGTCTTTGCTTGGGCATATGATGATCTAAAAACCTTCGATCCTAACATCATACAACACATTATTCCCATGAAACCCCAAACTCAACCTTTTCAACAGAAGTTGAGAAAGATGCACCCAAAACTTGAACCAATGGTCAAGAAGGAACTAAACAAACTATTGAATGCTAAGATAATCTTCCCGGTAAGACACACACAGTGGGTCTCTAATCTTGTCCCTATAAGGAAGAAAAGTGGCGAAATCCGACTATGTGTCGATTTCCAAAATTTAAACCGAGCATCTGATAAAGACAACTACCCTGCTCCTCCCATGGAACAGATTCTCCAATAGGTATCCAGTTCTGAAAGATTATCACTGTTAGATGGTTTTTCAAGGTATAACCAAGTCCTAATGTCTCCCCCAAACCAGCTGAAAACCACTTTCCGTACTCCATGGGGTACTTATCCCTATAGAAAGATGTCCTTTGGGCTTATAAATGTCGGTGCCACTTTCCAGAGAGTGATGGATATAGCTTTTTGTGGTGTAATCAATCAATCTATAATAGTCTATTTAGATGATGTCAATGTCTTCTCAAAGAATAAATGAGATCATTTAGCTCATCTAAGATATGTTCTACAACGATGTCGTAAATACGACATTTCTCTAAATCCCAAAAAATCTATCTTTGCAGTGGAAT
>JASDQU010500654.1:37282-51164 GCA_032191745.1 Picea mariana | reverse complement strand
GGTCTCAAATAATTTAAAAAAAAATCATTTGTGGAGTTTCTAGATGGAGGGGGGCGTAACTCCTCTTGGAGGGGGCAAAAAAAAGGGTGAAAATGAAGGAATGGAGGGGGATTGATGAGAAAAAAAGGAGTGGGATCACCCTAGGAGGTGATGTGGAGGTTAAAAGGAGTCATAACTCATGAGAGGGGGCCCCAAATAAGTCACAACAACCTCCACCAAGGAAAAACGTCAATCCCCCTAGGAGGGCGTAACTTTTTATTGAGGAGAAGTGGAAAAGGGTTAAACAAGGTTGGAAAAGGTTGGGAGGGTCATGTTATGCTTAGGGAGGCTCTCTCTAACCTTTATTCCACCATTTCACATCCTTAAACTCATTCTTACAAATTTTACATTTTTGCCATGTTTGGACTTTAGCAATTAAAATTGCTATTTTAGATTGATTGACACTCCGGGTGAACTAATCCATGGCTAAAGTTGTCCGACTGAGCTGAAACCTGGTCCATGGATGTAGGGGGTGATATTTCATTTCTTTTGAGCACAAATACCCCCATCAAAAGTCCAAGGACCTAGTTTTTACAATTATTGCTCAAAAATAATTAATTAATTAAATAATTAAACCTCCAAACTTAGGGAAATTTAATTATAAATTAATTAATTAAAAAAAACTAATCTAGACTCGACGAAATTCCGCGAAACTTTCTAAGAAGTCTTGCATGGTCATTTACAATGTTTTCCCTATAATAGTTACCAAAACATAAGCCCACTAGAACGCCGTTCACCAGTTTGGAGGACTTATTGCAAGTGTGACGGAAAAACTCAAGGGAAATCAATAAGGCTGAAAAGCCCAATTGATAACCTGAGGATAAAAAACCCTCATTGAAAGGAACTCTCCCAGTGAACCGATCCCAAGGTAACTGACCTAGACATGACTCATGCAGACCTATTACATTATTAACCCACACAGGGGTGTGGAAATTCCAATTACAAAAATAAGTGCTGGGCCAAACACAGCCCGTAGAACCAAAAGTCTTCGACAACATGGGCATCTGACGATGCATCTCTTCATGGCACTTGAGTTGACCACCGGTGCTAAATGGGCGGTCAACACCTCCTATCACACCTGTGTGGACAGGAGAGAGGCTGATTTAGACAACCTCTTATCACACCTATTTTGTCAGGAGTGAGGTTGTAGTTCTACTGCCTCTTTTCATACTTGTGTTGACCGGAGTGAGGTAGTGTTCTTGTGTTGTTTTAGCATCAGTGTGAGCTTTAGTGGACAATCATGTTGGTGTCCCAGATGAGGGTAGAAGATAGGCTAGAAGGAGCTAGCAACTGGTCCCCTTGGAAGACCAGGATTACTTTCGCCTTAGAGGACCTTGAACTATGGGATATAGTTCATGCTCCCATTGTTCTTCCTCTTTTCACTGCTCCCGTGTTGGTGGAAGAGTTTGGGAAGAGGAACATCAAGGCGTAAAGGACTATTTGTGATGGGGTGAGAGACCACGTCATTCCACATTTGACTGATAAAGACTATGGATTTGAGATGTGGGATTCTTTATGAAAGCTTTACCAGAGTCCAAACCAGAACCGGAAGATGGTTTTGCAGGACAGGCTCAGGAGCATTCAGATGCTCGATTCCGATTCAGTTACTTCATTCCTTAGCAGATTCACTTAGATAAGAGATGAGCTTGCAGTCGTCAGAGAGATAGTGGACCCAGGCTTTATGGTGAGGACAACCTTAAACAACTTTACCAAACCATGGGGTCCATTTATTCGAGGCATTGTTGCTCAAGAGGCTATGCCTATTTGAGAGAGACTTTGGGATGATTTCGTACAAGAGGAGATGAGACTTACCTCAGAGTCCTCAGGACAACAGTGGATTACTTAGGGTGATGAGGACCTTGGACTAAGGGTAAGAAGAAGATCGACAAAGGTGCTAGACAGGGTCCAAAGGGAGGGGGCAAACCATAACAGAGTGGTAGTGGGCAAGAGATAGACATGAGCACAATGAGATGCTTTTCTTGTGGAGAGATGGGTCACTATGCGAGAAAGTGTCCCAAGAAGAAGAAGAAGAAGCAACAGGATGATACAACAGTGACAACAGAGGAGATTGAGTTCGATACACAGTTTGCAAGAGAGTGTGCATTCGTTAGTTCTTTGGAAACTGTTACACCATCCAGTGTCAGGTGGGGAGACAGAGTTGAGGAGGACTTGTTGACCGCCTCTTCAACTAGGTGGTCAACTCCATGTACCATGAAGATATGCATCAACAAATGCAAACATGTTGAAGACTTTTTGGTTCTACAGGACATTTTTTGCTCCAACACACAGCTTTGTAAGCGGGATTTCCGCACCCCTGCGTGGGTTTATAATGTAATAGGTCTACATGGATCATGTTAGGTCAGTTGCCTTAGGGTTTCTTCATTAGGAGAGTTCCTTTCACTGAGTGTTTTTTATCCTCAGGAGGTTAATGTGGCCTAACCAGCGGAGTTAATCTCTCTTGAGTTTTTCACTCCCACTAGCAATAAATCCTCCAAAGTGGTGAAAGGCGTTCTATTGAAGTCATTCCTAGGTAGCTAGTGTTTAGGAATGTTGTAAATGACCATGTAAGATAACACGCAAAATTTCTTGGAATTCCGTCAAGTCTAGCTAGGTTTTTTTTAAAGTTGAGAATTAATTAATTAATTCTGGGTAATTAATGTAAAACTTAGGTCCAGGGATTTTCGATAGGGGTATCTGTACTCAAAAGAAAGACACTGAGACCCCCTGCACCCGTGGACCAAGTTTCAACTCAATCGAACAAGTTTTGCTAGGTTTTTTGTCCACTTAGGAGTTTTTTCCGGAAAACGACGATTTTAATTGTCAAACCCAGGACATGGGAAAATGTCAATTTTATAATAGTTAGTCAAATCGGGTGAAGTAAGTGGCAATAATTGAGATGGATCCCACCTAACCTACCCGCACCCTTTCCTAACCCTTACATACCCTTTCTACCCACATTTTAATTAAATCCCCTTTGAGATTTACGCCCCTCATTAAGGTAGTACGTCCCCTTTCTCTTCAAAATTAAAAACTCATATCTTAAATAAGTTGTGGGTTCGCTCTCGCCTCTTATGCGTTCCTCTACCAATGACATCACACTTGGGAGTGTGGCCACCACACTCCTCCCACAACCTCACGCTTTCCCCTTTGAAAGCTTATGTCCCCCTTATGCAAGTGCAACTCAACTCCACGCTAAGATGGAAACTCACCCCTTAATTAAGTCGTGGGTCCCCTCTTCCCTCTCATACTCCCTTCCTCCACCATTCGCATGCCTTTAAGGAGTGTGCCAACACACTCCCAACACACTCCTCCTTACCTCACGTTTTTTCCTTTGGAAAGCTCACGCATTCCTTCCTCACTCACGCTTTTCCTCTTGTAAAAAGTGGATAAAGCTTATGGAAGATGGAAACATCTTCCATGAAAGCAAACAACCTCTTTCTTAAACCCATGCGTGAGTCTCCTCTTGCCTGATTCGTTCTTCCCTCCTTGCTTTCTCCCCATTCACTTCATCTCCTTTCCATTTGCCCTCACCCTAAAAGCCTATCATCTCATTGGTTGCTTTCCTCTTTGAGTTTTCTCTTCCCTTGGATCTTTGACAAGTGTTGAAGATCTAAGAGGGGTCTCCTTGGCTTGTTTTGCTATTTAAGGGACCTTCACTCCCTCATTCATAACCATTCTTCACAGTATTGTTATGCTACCAAATTCTCTCCATCCCACTCTCTCTCTCTCTCTCTCTCACTATTGTCATATTGTTTCACTAGTTTTGGTTATTGAAGAGCTTGGAGCAACATTGTTGCTACAACCTCTTCCCATTTAATGATACATAAATCGCTTTGGAGGAATTGGGAGTGTTGGATTTTGTCTAAATGCTTCATTTACATACTCAAGGTGATATTGTTCTTGTTTTCAGTATTTTGTGATCACTAAAATAGTATAGCTGAGGTATAACTTTGTTTGCTTGGCTAGGTGGAGTAAAACTTTGTTTGCTTGCCTATATGCATTATGTTCATGTTTAATACTAACTTTGTTGTATTATGCATGCATGCGATCCATTTATCTATTTGATCTCACACTTTATTGAGCTTACAGGTTGCCTTGAGGAGGAGTTGTTGGGATAGGTTCAAGGACAAATCTTCCCTCATCTTCACATCACATGCAATTTTCTGTTCCTCTTTCTCTTTCTTTCACTTTCAGATTTTGGTATTTAGCATGCTTAGATAGGTCCCAAATCAAATATTAAATTCTGGTTTTTAGATTTGTAGAGTTTCTGTTGAAAAACATAAATCTTGTAACTTTGTTGAGTGTGTTGCAGCTCAAATCAACAAACAATAGCTTGCTGATTTTTGCAGGTTCTTACCAGGACAAGAGGGCATGCTACCCAATTTCAAGCACAACACACCCTCAAAATAACTCCTTGAAGTGGTAACAGTTTCTCTTCTTTCTAAAATACTGTAAACGCAAGCCCAAATGAGTTGTACCCAAGTGGCTTGCCTTCCCATTTGAGTCTTTACTTTGCATGTTTTAGTTAGATTTCCTTTCTGTTTTTCAGATCTTAGCTTAGTTAGTTTAATAGTTGATATCTACATGCATGCTTAAGGTAAAATTATCTAGAGTAGATCCAACATAACATATGCTAGATTAGAGCCCGTGGAGGCTTAGATTAAATCTCCTTTTCAGTTGCATGCAAGTTACATAATCTCAATTCTTACACACATGCATGCACATGCCGGTTACATAATCTCTTAAGTAGTCGTCTTTCATTTTCTGCATGTCATTTCCTTTGCTTTATTTTCACATGCAACAATCTAATTAAGCATCTTAACTTGCAATCTATTGGTTCAAAGGCTTCAGCCTTCATTTTCACAGTTTTCAGTTTCACAAAGCAATTTCAGTTCTTGACATTTACATGCAATAATTCCAACTTAAGAACTTATTTTGCAACTTCATTGTTTAAAGGCATCAACCTTCTTATCTTTCAATTTTCAGTACTTTGGCAACTTTATTTGAGCAAGCTACAAACATTCAAACACGCATTGCAATATTTAACTCATAGGTCTAAAAAAATTAATTAGACTTAACAGGACACCATAATTCACCATCTTCGCCATTTAAAACGGGGTCGGAGGAAGGCAACAGAAGGTGCTAGGCCGGGGACGGTCTCACGGTGCGCAACGTCCTTTTCAGGAGTACTCTGATTTTAGGATTGACCTATGAAGCTAGGGTAGGCCTCGTTGCCTCACTTCTTGAGCATCCAACAATCACTTGGTAACTGGGGGAGGAGAGTTTTTGGGTTGACATCTATATAGGGCTAAAATTAATCACACTTAATCACTTAACTTAATCCTTAGTCTACAACATTTGCAATATACTTTTACACTTGCAAGCACTTATCTCATTATCTCTTTATATCATGCAAGTTATCTTTTATAGGTTGTAGAATAATTGCTCAAGTGGTTACATCTCTTCATCTGGAGCACTTTACTTTCAAAGGTTTCATTTATATTTTGTTCTTGTATTTATGGTGTGATCCTTCAAGAAGTGCGCATCCACTTGGAGGCATTCTCTTGACTGGGTCTTGAGTGCTTTGCGTCTTTTGCCATTGACAAGTAGTCCAACATAATTCTATCTGTTGTGAGCGTGCTTGGCTTGATATGTTGATTATCTCTCGTCTTTGAATATCTTCTTTTCCTGCACGTTTCAAGCACTTGTTAGTATATTCTATATCTTGTATCTAGCTTAGCTAGCTTTATATATATGACATATTCTTTTGTATCTAGTTGTATCTATCTTGTTGTAATACTTTTAACTTGTAATTATCTTGTAACGAACATCCCCTTAACTTAGTTGACCCCTTGCCCAATCTTAGGCGCTAGTCTTAGTTGCCCTAGGAAAAGGTCTGGCTTTCATACTTAGATAATTCCATCTTGCATTTGCTACTTAACATCATAGGCTAGATTGCCCTTGACCATTTAACCAATTAAAACCAACTCCTAGAACATAAATGTTATTCTCATCTAGTAACTAGGGTCTACCCCCCTTGGCTTCCCTAGAAGTTAGCCTAGGCAGAAGAGGTTCAAGTCAGAGTGACAACGTGGACTTTGAACCTTGGCATTGTGCCTCCGAGGACACACTAAGTGAGCAGGACTTAGCTCACGTTTGCAAGTGTGTATAAGGACGACAACATGACCTATTGACTCATAGTAGTGATTTAAAGGGAGCTCAGACTTAGTTTTCGAGGACACCATCTTAAGACTGGTCCACCCAGGACAACTTCAGTTTCAGAGTTGCCGAGACAGAGGGTTGTTGTAGGGGCTTTAGAGCATCAGAGATTGATGAGGAGCAGCAGAGCACCACAGATGCTTGGGCCTCACTTGGCTATGGAGACGAGCAGATCAGATTCTCGATCGACTTCAGGTGGAAGTCACTTGGTGAGAGGCCAAGTTGAGGATCTTGGTGAAATGCCGAGATCCAAATACTCTTGGTGAGATACCAAGAGGGGAGACTCTTGGTGAGATGCCAAGAGTAGTGACCGTTGGCGATATGCCAGGAGGTAGAAATCCTTGGTGGGAGACTGATTGAGATCTTTGGTTTGATACCAAGATCTAGGTGATCTTGGATAGGTGGAGATGCACTTCCATCTATAGATCACGTAGGTTGAGCAGATCTATGTTAGAGACTACTTTTGATGATTAGGGCACAACCATACTCACCGAGTATTTGCCAGTAGGCAACCATGTCCACTGAAGGATGAGATTGGTGGTGAAGGGTACTTTCTTCGGTAAGAGGGAGTGTTGAGATTTGGGTACCTTGGAAAGTGGTCCCCTTTGTGTTTGTGAGTCTCTAAACACAAAGGGGGAGACTATTACCCTCATTACTTTACTTTATGATTCTAATTTCACTTTGACTTAGGAGATTTCAGTCAAAAGTGAAATATGTCACTTAAGTCATTAAAGTGACATTTAATTCACTTTGTGGGTGAGTTAAAGGACATAAAGAAAACTAAGGAAAATGGATTTTCTAAGTGAGATTTTTGGATTAGATCTCACCCATTGATTAGACTTGGCTAGACTGGATCAAGGTCATTGATCTTTTAGAGTTTGGCCAAAGAGAGGCTAAAGGAGGGAATAGGGCAAAGATGAGATTCATTCTTCACTTGAGAGGAGAGGAGAAAGAGGAGAGCACTTGGGCGCATTTCTTGAGGAGAGGAGGGTACACAGGGTAGAAGGCTATGACTGCTTGAGGGAGGAAGGCACAAATGATGAGTGGAGGTGCTTTCATAATGTTGGAGGCATTCACTTGATGGAGGGTGCATTCCTAGCTTGAGGGTGCACTTGGAGGAGAGGCGCATTGCTTCATGGAGGGCACACCTTATCTATAAGAGGATTCATGGAGGAGGAGGGCCGCACTACTTGAAGGGAGTCCTAGTGAGAGGCTAAGGGCACATCCTTTCTATTGTTTGGTTCTTGTTAGAGGAGGGGCACACTAAGAAGAGGTGCACACCAAGCCAAGGAGGAGGCTGCACTTATGTAGAGGGTTCTCATTCCAAGGCAAGAGGGCAAGGGTTTCACAAAGGATCAAGTGGGCAAAGGCAAAGGAAAAGCATCTCAAAGGCAAAGGCAAAGGCAAAGGCATGAGGGAAGAGGACCAAAGGCTAGCTAAGCAAGAGGGGCGCACCAAGGCAAAGGGCGCCTTGCTTCAAGAGGCTAGCAGGGACATCTTCAAGGGACTCCAAGGCTTTTGGGAAGGGTTTCTGTTGTACCAGGTTCACTTGTAAATGTTTTCCGTGTTGTACATTTTGCTTTGAGGCCTTCTATATACATTTACTCCAAACTGGTTTTCCCCATGGGGGGTTTTTCCTGGGTCATGTTGACCAGAAACATGTGTCAATTTCATGCATGCTTAGAATTGTTAGAACAACATTTAGAGTTGTAAAGATTGTGAGGAGTGTTATGTGTTTTGAGTTATATTGTATGTGCTAATCATTGGTATGAAAAACACTTGCAAGGGCACCTCAAAAGGACACTTAACCGCAAAAATTATCAGCAGAAAGTAACCAAACAGTTTGCTGTCCTAAAAGACAGCAAATGACAGTTTTGGAAAGTCAAAGTTAGAGCTAAAATCTGGTCAAAGACAGACCAGATTTAGCAGCCTGATAGTACCTCGTTTTTCTTCAGGATTAGCAAGTTAAGCCTGCTGTCCCTAGTCTGCAGCAGTATATATCAGCTTATATCAGCAAGTAAAACATCTAAAATCAGCATATAAAGATCTAGACTAGTTAAGTAAATCAGCATTAAATTTAACAATAAACATAGGCTGAAAAAAGGCACTTAAGGAGGTAGATTAGATGGCTATTGTAACAAGTATTTTCTGCAGAAAATTGCAGCCTTATGGCTGTAGCATTCAGTGGCAAACAACAACAAAATTAACCATGAAAAGGTGCCAAGAACTACCTCAAAAGATGCGCCCTAGTTAGTGGAGTGAACGAGGAAAGTTAGAGAGTTAGTCTAGGGTTAGGTTAAGAGGTATGAGAGTATTAATAGCTAGGGTTATGCAGCCCTAATGGCTGTAGGTTAAAATTTGTAATAGAAATTAGAGTGTTGGGAGAGAGGGGACGCCCTATTGGGGAAAGACTCCTCTCAATGAGACAAATCAACTTCAAGCAAGAGAACTTTCAAAAGGTCAAAGACTACGTTTCCCGAGGCAATGATTTTATATATCCAATGCAAAAAAGAGTATGACTAGTGCCTTTACGATTTGGTTAATTGAATCAAAGGAACTTAGAGAAGCTACCTCCTTGGGGGTGTAAGCCCTTTTACTTCCTAAGGCAAGTTTCTCTAAGCTAGGGTTTAAGTTAAGAGGGTGTATGCCCCTATACTTCTCTTAGCAAACCCTTGTCTAAGCAATAATATGAAGCATAAAGTGATGAAGACTAAGGTAGGGGTGTATGCCCTTATACTTCCCACCTAGTTCCTAGCACAATAACCTTGACTTGAAACAAATGATAACAAGAAAGTAAAAACCATACCAATTCAAGGAAAAATGCCAAGATAATCCACCACAATAGCAATAGAATAGCCTTCCAAGGCTAGCGCATCACTTCTTACATCAACCATTCATAAGTATAGCCATACATAAGTGCACAAGAGCTAAAAGAGCTAAGGGGGTCGAAAATTTCAGATCAAGTCTCTTACAAGAGGAGAGTTATGATTCTAAATGAGATCTTATGATCTCTATTTATACAAAATTTAGCTAACATAGCTTGTCCACAAAATAAGGAGTAAGACACAAGATTAGGGGTCAACAACCCTAATCTTGCCCCCTTAACAAAATAATATTAAACAATTCACTTAAAATTTCATCTTTTGCACACATTAAACACTAATCTAGGAGGATGTTTGGCCACTTTGAGGAGGTCGTTGGTGTTGGAGAAGCATGGAAGGGCCTCCCAAGGCCATGTGTCAAGCATCTAGGTGATCTCATCATGGTGAAGACCCTCTTCTCCTCAAAACGTCCAGGTGCAAATGAGTGGCACCTCACCACCAAGCCCTAACCCCCAATATCATGACGTCATGCTCAAAAGTGGGTGTTTTGCCGCTCCTGGGCAAATCGTTTGGCAAGCAATGGGTGGGCTAGGTCGTCCAAATCATCATCAAGGTCGTCCAAGTCATCTCTCTCTCATCTGGCATGCGGGCCTCTGGCATCCAACCTGTGGTCTTGTAGCCCCATGGAAGCCCAAGCTAGGCTTGTTTTCCCAAAACTGTCCACCATATAGGTCCTGCAAAGACCAATGAACACGCCCTCCAAGGATCTCAAGTCATAACATCATGATAAGTGGATCCAATCAATAAATAAGCCATCTAAGCATATGCATCAAAGATTACTATATCAAACAATTAACAACTCAAAGACACTATGCGACTTGTCAAGCTGAAGTATGGGAGGGTTGACAAGGTGCCCTATTGGGTAAATCTTGCCCTAGGTCAAGGAGAGCCTCCAAGTGGTCCCTCTCTAAGCCATGTAAAGTGTATGAGTTGGATGGGGTCAAGACTCAATGGGCATAGGGCTCATGACATACTAGGGGTCATAGTGTCTCATTCATGGGTGCCTTTGTAGAGGGTGTGTGGTGCCTTCATCCACATTGCATTTTTTCCAAGCCCATCATTTGCCTTTTATCTTTCTTTCTTTATATTTTCTTTCATAATAACATAAGGAGAGATTGAAGGTCACTGCCCTGGCGTGGCGACCAGGTGGTGGCAATGTCACCCACAAACACCTAATGGAGCATTAAAAGGCTGGCTCGTGATGAGACCCCCTTTCTCGCAGCCATGCAACTGAGAGCCATTACCCTGGTATGGTGACCAGATGATGACAATGTCATACCACTAGATATCCATGGACGTGATAGGTCAGCTCGTGATGAGACCTCCTATTCTTCAATCTACCTTTCAAGCATTTCTTTATTATATTATGGGTCCCCTTTTATTCAAAGATAAATGTTTTATTGCTTTCTTGGGTGATCCCTAGGCAAAGCATCTGGAAGGTTCATATATGGCTTTTATCTTTTACCCAACACCAACCCCTCTAGGCCTTTAGCCCCTTCTTCCCATAGAATGAGGGACAACCCCTTCTTGGGTCAATACACCCCAAAATCCCAAGAGATAGGGAAATGGAGGGGAATAATGATGGAAAGTGGTAAGTATGGTCGGGAACAGTACGATGGTTCATTAAGGGATTTCCCAGCAACAAATCCATTTCCAAAGAAGACCACTTACTAGGGCACAATGTTAACCACCAAGGTGAAGCAGGGAAAAAGGCATAATATCCAAGCACACATAATGAAATCTAGAGCAATCTAAGATACAACATAATCAAATGGCTTAGGTATTGAAATGATGCTCACCATAATACCGACTTGTACCTCATGGAGCAATGCCTACTGCCTTCCGGAAGCCAATTGGTGTGGTGGATGCCATCTGTAAACCTGTGACCTCTGTGGCGGTGAGTGGGTTTTTCATTTGTGCAAAGGGTACTGCTAGTCATGTAGTCTCTTGGCACTCCATATCTACAACCTGAGGGCCTCGAGACATCATATCCTTAGTTATCCACAAAATGGGGATAACAGTTCACATTGTGTCCATTAGTGCCTCCCAAACCACTGTTTCCCCCATGGTTTTGGTTTGGTTGGTCACTGGCAATTAATTGAGTCAAGAGCTGTGCCAGTTGTTGCTGCCCATTGGCTAAACCCTCTAGGATTTGCAAGGCCCTGTCGTCATTATTGCCCCCCATGTCTCCTTCTTGTTTTGTTTCTGGTTGGTTCTCTTCTACTTCTTCTTCTTGGTTAAATATGTTTTCTTCCCCTCACTATCTTCTACTTTTGTAGGTGATTTACACTTTGTCTTCTTGCCTCATGAATTAATAAACCCCTTCAGGCTGGCAGGACTGAGGCTCTAATACCACTGTAAAATCCCCCACTGTTTTTTTTGGATTTTTCTCAGTTTTGTAGTTTAGACATTTCGTCAAACAGTTTGCTGTGTAGTGGTTTATAGGTGTTTACTGATAGAATGGTTTTCCCAAACAGTTTGCAGCTCTTGGAAGTATATTCAACACATAATATCGAACAACAATTTAACTATAAACAACAGGAGCTAACCCACAACAAATGAAAGAGCCAATATGATGTTTATTATCCTCTAAAACATAAGTGAAACAATCGAAATATAACTTACAAGATTGTCTTGAAAATGTGGTCACTTGGATGATATAACTTGGATGGAAATTAGAGGCAGTGTTTGGCTGTAACAACAAGGAAACTACTTGCTATATACCACTGCATAAATGGGTCTTAGCCCACCTAGAATCCCCCCCCCTTGTAATATTCAATTTCCCAAGCAAGAAATCGACCCCTCCCTTATAACCAGTTCTACCCAGCTTGGATATAACTCGCCCAACAATGAAGAGGCTGCTCCAGTAAGCATAAACTCAATGCAACTTGGCCCCAATAGCTACCAAATCCGCCTAGAATAGAACGCGACCCTCCTACAGAAGAAATCGATCCAACCAAGGAGAAATACGCTTCCCCAACAGAGGATATGACCCAACAACAAGAGAAATCGGTCCTGGGTAGGTAAACTCGATCTCGAACAGAAGAAATCGGCCCCAACACCAATGAACTCACCCTCCAACAAACAACTCGGCCAACACAATGAAAACTCAACCAAATAGGGAAGATTCAGCCCTCCTCAGGGAGAACTTGGTCTCCTCAAGCAAATCGACCACCACAAAATAAACTAAGCTTCCTAAATGATGAAATACTCCGCCACAGTGAAGCACAATGAAGAAATCTGATTGATCCCTCCTCTACGATCGGCTAGGGTGGATAGTTTCACCATCGAACCCAATCCCAAACTCCTCTAGGATTTTTCGTCCCAAGAGCCAAAACCACAATTGCTCTCTCAAATTCGTTTTTAGAAAATAACAAATGCATAACGAGAGAGGGCGCTTTTATTCTCCTTTTATTCTCTCGTTGACCCTTTTTCGCTCGTTTTACCCTTTTAATAGATTAAAGTGACTTTATTAACTCAATAGTCACTTAGGTGCCTTTTTACCTGATTACTCAATGTCACATTTTAAAAAGATTAGTTTCCTGCTCCAATGACATTAAATAATTAATTAATTCCCTTTTTCCATTGACTATAGCCTACGAGAATCACTTAGGCTATTACATCAATCTCCTGGAGAAATTATTTGGAAAGGGACATTACAATATATATATATATATATATATATATATATATTGCATCAACTTCGAGCATTCAAGCTTCTTCTTCTCATGGGATTATGAAGCATGAACCTATATGTGTGACATATGACCACCAACTCAAAAGTGGGACAACGAAGATTGGGAAAGATGGAGAATGTTATATATGGATCGGGATATGGAGACATGCTACCCCTATCAAATCCCCCCAGTAGTACAACTCTACCCAAGAGTGACAATGCTTATCTAGGAGGGGATGATAACTACCAAGGTGAAACAAGGCAAAATGCACAAATTTAGAGCATCATCACCCATTATCCAACTCAACCACTTGATCACTACTTTCATGACAAGCACAGAAGGCATTAACACTTAATATGAAGTATTGAAACAAGTTACCTTATGTGGGTCAAACACCATAGTCATCAAGTGAGAGTGAACAATCATCAAGTGAGAGTGAGCTGAGCAATATGTGGGAAGCATCATTGTTCATCTGTCTGTGAAGAACCATGGATGTCATTTGTGGATTTGTTGTCTGTAATGTGGATCATAGGAGAAATTTTTTTCTCTAGTTACCCCTAGATGTGAGGGGGTTACCCTTTCTATCATTCTCCATTGCCTATCTAGATTAAACAACAATCATATAAAAATCAAATTTAATGGTTACCTTTTATGCAAATTTATTTGCTGATTTTAAAGATCATTCACAAATTTGAAGAATCCGAGTAGGAATACCCCCTTGCAGTTAGCAAGTACTAACTCCAAGGTGAGAGGAGTGTTATCGCAGGATTTGTACTTATGTCAAAGCCCCAACAAAGGTCTTCTAATCCGCGTAACTACAGGATAACCCACTATTGTCCCCTTAGTAGGAAATCCCCACGTTTTAGGGATGGATGAGGTCCATTCCAAGAGAGGCGTCCCCGGTAACCTCAAGGGACCAGATAGCAAGGATATGGTCAAGCTTAGAGCACCCTGTCACTGGTTACCTAAGTCAAAGGGTCTATGTCTGTGAAATTGAGGCAAAAGAAGAGTTTGTGTACCTGGCTGGAACAAGAACAATATAACATATATATATATAACAATTTC
>JASDQU010500653.1:71093-98798 GCA_032191745.1 Picea mariana | reverse complement strand
TATCCCTTTATTTGTTTGATAATAATAAAGGAAGGACCTAGAAATTTCTTCGGTGGTCGTAGCCCACACTGGGTGAACCATGTAAATCTGTGTCTCTATTGTATTGTGTATCTTCTGTGTTTTTTTTCCACATTTGTTTTATCTTATTGCTCCACGGTCCTGTTTTCTAACACCGACGACAAAAGTGGGAAATGTGACTGTAAGAGCAATTCGCAAGGTCGCAAGGAACCTAAGCAATCACTGGAAGGTGCTAACATTTTCCATATCTTGGCGAATTCGCTGACTATCAAGAATGGATGGCAAGGGCAATGTGTTTTCTACCCAAAATCTATACTAGGCATAAGATATAGGATGCATTCCTCTAAGAGCAGGAGAAAACTTTCCCTGGTGCGAGAGCTCAATTACACACTGAGAAAACACTTTGAGTGAGGCTCGCTACAGGGAGCGCTCACATTCGATCTCAGGCCCAAAATTCACTGACAAAAGTAGAATATTCGTGGAGAGAAGAAAGGGTAAACAAAAATATAGTTGAGCTCTCGAGGAACACAGAGGTGATCCTGAGGTAAATCGATGATTGGTCAAGAAAGACACAGAGAAATACAAGATTGTGAAGACGTTGATCCATGGAAGAGCGTAGAGCTTAGGCTCTTCCCCCAACGTAGAGAAAAAGGAGTCTTAGAATCGTTGAGCTTAGGGAAAGAATAAAACGCCGAGAAGGTAGGAATAACAACGTTGAGCAAATTCAAGGGAAATCGCAGAGTAATCAAGGTAAAATTGTTGAGGTAAATATCCATTAAATTCATAGGGAAGGATGCCAACACAGAGGTTTTGAAGGGAAGAATCATAGGGATATCACCCAAAAATTCGCAGGCAAGATTAGTCAATCTCAAAAATTTTAAGAGGGAGGAGTTGGGAAAGTGACTACCTCAATGCATAAAAATAAAACCTTAATGGAATCTCAGACTAGAAATTAATAAGGTTTTGATTAACCCAATTATATATATAACAATCACTTAATACATTGCGACATCAAAGGAAATAAAATAAACTTATTACTTTGCACTTTCAAAATTCAGTTAGGCATACCGTAACCGAAGGCGACGAAGTCGAAGACGTCATTCCGCACTTGCACCCATCCAACTCTTGCTTTCTAACCATGAAGACTGCACCGGTACCTCCCAGCCAATTCTAGGGGTACTCTTCTTCCCCTTGAGCCCCCTGAGCCGCAAAGGGGCCACGCACAAAAACCAGAGAAAAACTAGCTCCCAGCTTGCCTTGCAAGGTCGAGCTACCACTCTCTATTCGGGATGGGTATCCCAACTCCCACAAGAAAAATCAGTCAAGAAAAATATGGCATCATAACACTACGCATACACATCGTGATCCATTCCCCTCCTCTATCATTTCTTTTATAGAGTTCTCTTAGTGACTGGTTTCCAAAATGCACATTAATTTATTTTTATTAAATTTTTATTAGGAATATTCTCCCCCGTACACTTGTCATCCGATCCCTTAGTTGTATCAGAAATTCATTTAATCAGTTAACTTAAATTGCCAATTTCCCTCACCCACTTAAAAGTGTTCCTCAAAACGCTCCTCGATGTCCCTTTATTCCCTCACATTCCCTTAATGACTGACTCCTTTCTTAAAGCTTAGTTGAGTTCATTTTAGGAAATTTCTCTAGACTAGATTCCCTTCTATGTTCCACATTCCTTTTGTATTTAAGTTTCCCCTTTTTGCTCTAAGTTCTAAATTAGCAAGTTTTGCACATAACCAACAATTAAATTTTTTGGATAAATTTGTTCTCCTTTAATTTTTAAATTTAATTTTTATTCAACCCCCCTTTATTAGTTGATTAATTAGTTTTAGTCCTTATACCCCCATTAGACCTATGTTCTAAATTCAACTAGGCTTAGCAAAATTGTTTTTAAGGGAAATTTTATAATTTTTAAACTTTACTCAGGCAACATTTATTTTAAGGCTGACCAGGTCAAAATGAGATATTGTTTTCTAGGTACCTAGATTCATTGACTAACCAGTGTTAAAAACCACAACGTTCCCTTGAGGACGCAATACGTGTTCCAAGGGTTCCACTTGGCTTTATTCAATTTTCATTTATGCGACGTGGCCTTCAAGACACACTACGTGCTCCAAGGGTGCCACTCCCCTTTTGAATGATTTTGGTAGATGTCTGCCCTTGGAGTCAATACTCCGTTAGGCGACCGTGTGGGAGACTAAAGGAATCCAAGGAATAAGTAACCTTCCTTATTGCGCGCCCCTTAGAATCTTCCTGAGCAACTGTCTTATTCTTCCCTCACAACATCGTGGATCTCTTGAACTAGGTAATTGTTAACCTACAGTTTGAGCCATGACGTTAGTACTAGTAGGTTGCGACAGGGCTGCTGCCACACCTCTCCCTCAATATCGTGGGTATTCGTACATGACCCCTTTAATCCAAATGTGAGTCTGATTAGCAAGCAATCATGAGCCTACATCCATCAACAAAACATGTCAGTGATCCATAAACAACATCATAATATACCCAGTCATATGTCACATATGAAATAACGGAAATACTCAAACCATATACAGTCCACTCCCCGACTCTAATCGGAGTCCAAGGAGGTCCATCGATGCCATCGACATCCTCAATATGTCAAGAGTCCTGCACACTCAGGAGAAACTAGTCAATAACACATGTCTATACATAATAACATAACATGCCATCATAATCCACAGTCTCATCATCAGAATCCATAAGCGAAGCAGTTAATCATATAATGAACCGGATCACTTGCATGTAAGTGTCCTCAAGACCAATTCACATTAGGTGCATGGAAGAGAGGGATTTTACATACACCCCCTCTTGTTTTAAACTTTGTGTTGAAGTTTCACAGTATACAAGTGCAGAAATAAAGTATCTCCAATATCTAAATGTCTAGCAATCAAAAAAATGGAAATTGTTGACACATATCATATACGTCCTCCCACGTAGCCAAGTGTGGACTATAATTGTCCCACTTTAAATTGACCTGATCAACAGTTCGATGTCGTATTTGTCGAATGTGATGGTCCATAAAGTGGATTGGCTCCATTGTGAGTGCACCCTCACCCAAAATCCACCAAGAACTCAAGTCATTCACATGCGTAGGATCATTGACCTAAATTCACACACATATACAAGACAAACATCGTGCAATGCCTCGACGAATGAGGCATGACTATTCGTTAGGCCCTTCATAATTATGGTCACGCAATGCACATCAGCAAAACCCTTCTGCCAATCTTATGCTTCTTCCAACCCTTTTTCTTATCATTTGTACTTGTTCTTCCATTTCTTGGATCACTTCTAGTCATACGAGGATCCCATCCTCGAGTCTATCCCAATTCAAAGGTATCTGACACAATCACTCATGGATAAACGCAACGGTTCCATCCTAACGGTACCTTGATGGTTGTTGATTCACGCAACTCGACCAACGGAAAGAAATATTCCCAACCTTTTTGTTTGTCCAACACACCATATGCAATACAACCTTCCAAATTTGGTTCATTCCTATGGTTAGCCTATCTATCTCAGGGACATGTTGTACTAAAGTTCAGTGGTGTTCCCAAGGCCTCTCGGGAAACTCATCCAAAATCGTATTGTAAACATTGATTCCCCTATTAGATATGATTATTTTGATACATCTAGCAGTCTCAATATCTCCCTGATATAAACTCTAGCTATACCTGGCACCTGATGCATCATACGCACAGGGACAAAATGTGAAGTCTTCATTAGAGTGTCAACTATCACAAAAATCAAGTCATGCCTCCTTGCCGTCAACGGCAATTTCCCCAATGAATTCCATCGAAATGACCTCCCATTTCGAGTCTAAAATAGCGTGTGGCCGTAGCAATCCTGTCGGATGTCTATGTTCAGCCTTCACCTTTTGACCATCTAGACATCTCGCCACACAATTGACGATGTCCTCTTTTATCCCTTCCAAAAGAATAAGGGCTTAAGGTCTATCCTCATCTTCATGACTCTTGCGTGAGCCATGTACCTGCTCTATGAGCTTCGTATAAGATCAAAACTTCTCAATTTGTTATTAGGTGGTAAGTAAATCTAGTTATTACATCTCAATGATTCATCGTTGTCCACAATATATCCCTTAATTTTGGTACCAACACGGTGTCTTGTCCAATAGAATTCCTTAACCTCCTTATACCATTCATCGTCGTGTTGTAGTTAGAATCATTTCACGAAGATTCGTCTGAAGGGGGACCACCGAAAATATGCATGGTCTCCGACTCAACGCATCTGCAACTCTATTCACTATACCAAAATCGTACTTGCTAAGCAGTTCTGACCAACGCCTTTGTCGTGCATTCAAGTCACTTTGTGTAGTAAGGTGTTGCGAACCACAGTGGTCCATTTTTATTTTGTTCAAAATTCCATCAAATCAGGTAGTGTCCCCACACTCTCAGGAAAAACATAGTGGCTAATAACTCCAATCATGCATCGCGTAGCTCTCGTCATGCCTTCTTAATTTTCTCGAGATGTAAGGGATCACTAGATCGTCTTGCATCAAGACTCTGCCTAAACCTTCCTTGGATGTTTCTGTGCATACCAAGAAGTTTCCATCCTTATCAGGGACCTTTAGTATCGGTGTTGTCATCAACAACTCCTTGAGCCTTCAAAATGCTTCCGCACATTTCAAACTCCATACAACTTCTTGTTTTTCTTTTGCAATTCCATAATCGGATTTTCATTCTTCGAAAAACCTTCGATGAACCGTTGATAATATCTCCCTAAATCCATGAATTCATTTATTTCTGGGATGTTCATCGGCACATTCCATTCCACAATAGCCTCCACCTTCACTAGATCCACAACGATTTTCTTCTCTGGGTATCACATGCCCTAATTAATGAATCATCGATTAATAGAAAGATCATTTCAACAATTTCCCATATAATTTGTTCTCTAGTAAACACCGTAGTACCAAGCACAAGATTTCAACATGTTCTTCCATTGTCCAAGACTATATCAAAATGTCATCAAAGAATGCTCGACAATAGTCAAGCATAGTCTCCATGACCCATCCTTCTTTCGTATGAAAATAAGAGGAGCACCCCAAGGCGATACACTTGGACGTATAAGTCCTAGGTCCAACAACTCCTTCAGTTTCATTTTCAACTCCTGTAACTCAGGGGTTGACATCTGATAAGGCATTCATGCCATCGGTTCAGTTCCAGGTTTTAGGTCGATTGTAAATTACATCTTGGCTTCGGGTGACACACCTGGTAATTCTTTTGGGAATCATGTTTGCAAAATCTAGTACTACCGAAAGGTTTTCTAATCCTTTCGCCACGCCCTTGATTCTCAACGCTAAGTATGCATATAACTTGCATCCTTGCGCGTGATCTCTTGTAGTTGTAGGGAAGAAATCAACCTCAGGGATACTCCTTGTTTTCTTTCTATAATCACACTTCCTTTTCCCTCATCGTCAGTCCAACTCAATCACTTCATCTTATCATTGAGTATTGCAGCATGTGATTCCCACCAGTCCATATTGATCACGACATCATAAGATCTTAAGATCATGACGTATAGGTCATAATTCGTTACACTATTCCCCAGATTATGGCTACATTCTGTAACCCTTCTTCCATCCTATTGCTTGGCTCCCGAAGCCATTTCTACATAGCCTAACTTGTCATGTTTGACTGCCTTTACCTAAATCCCTTTAGCATGGTATAGAATAAAGCTCCCTGAGCACCAGGATCTAACAAATACTAAATTTTTTTTGGAGATGGTACCTGACGTCTCGAGCACAGTCGATTGGTGCTCGGCCTAGTGGTTATTCACCGCTGCATGAATCTGGTGGGCCTTGCCCAAATCTCCTACTGTAGTGTGTCTTGTGGACCCAGATGCTCTGGCATTTTCAACTAGATAATATTGTTGGTAAGGTGGCATCTCCACATGTCCATCACCCGACTTCGGTCCTATATTCCTGGTCCCCGAAGTAGAAGTTGTTGGCCTACCGGACTAAGATCTTGGTCTATTCTGCTGACAATCCTAACTGCGGTTGTTGGCGGCGATCCCCTATAGGGGTCTTCTGCTGAGGAAGTTGTCGTCATGATGTCCTGAACAAGGGTTCTATAAACATGTATTGATACCAAGATGCCTTTTTATCTCATGCTTCTTCGCACTGAATGTCATTAGTCTAGATAGTCTTATAGGAGTCATGCCCTGACTACCATGGTCAAATATTTCTTAGCTATGAGGCCTACTAGATTGCATTGTGCAACGTCCGAGGCGTTTATATCCTCACCTCCACACGAAAGTTGGAGTTAAGGCCGATCACGAACCTATTGATCTCCATATTTTCTGTGTACAGATGTGGGGCATACCAAAGTAGCTCCATAAATCTAGTCTTATAATCCGACACCATACAACCACTCTTTCATACAGTGTTGAACTCATCAAGCTGGCACCCAATTCATTCCTCTGACCATTACTTCTCCTGGAACCGTTCCTCGAATCATTCCCATAACACAGCTTCAATGACCATGTTTAGTTGAGGTAGGAGTGTCTTCCACCATAGAAGAGTGCTCCCCTTTAGCTGAAGACCACCATGCGGACCTTCGTCCTGGAGGTCATAATCACGAAGCGTGAATAACATCGCCTTGCTCTCCAGCCATGCCTTGGTGGCTGATCCATCCATGGAAATCGTGGAATCGAGAACTTAACCTCTCAAGTTCTTCGTGAATGCTACCAGTACTGGATGGGGCGCGCTATGGACCCTCATCGGTACAGGCGCCTTGACCTCATCTCAGTACAGATGGTTAATCAAGGCCTTTGACATTCCCTGGAAGGAACTTGTTAGACCATCCACATCCCTTATAGCAATCGACTCCTGCCCAAGGACTTGTTCTTCCCCTTGGGGGTTAGACTCCTAGGGCACGGGCGCTTTTGGAGGCGTCGCACCTCCTTCCCTAGCACCACATTGTGAATCTCTGCAGCGTCCTCTAACCAATATTATCACATGGACAAGTTAATCCATTATTCATTGGTATATTTGCTGACACAAGAAAATATTACTAAACCAACACTCGTTAATACATCAATGACGCCAGTAACGGTTGTTAACCCATCATTCAAAATAAAATCCATTTGCACAAAAATCTAAAATCTATAACTCAATTCATTACAACAATCCATTTGTGCAAGAACTTTGATTACTAAATCCATTATATGATGACATAAGAGAATGCGCAAGGTAAAAATTCATCATTTTTATGGCGTTTAAGTAACTTCAATCAATCAATACATCATCTATATTCCATGGCGCCAACAATCTAACTACTTAGTTCATTATTACCTCAACAATCATTCCACACGCCATGAAACCAAAATTTGATCAATCGCCCATCAACATCAAATTCATTGCGCGTGAGGGTTACACTTTATAAACCAACGATGCATCATCGATATTATAAGGCGATTATAATTCTAGTTAATACAACCATCATACATCAATAATTTAATAACGCAAATGTGGTCGTCATTTTTAATCCCTTTTCATTGTATGCGAGTGACAATTGATTGATTTCTGGCGCAAGGAATCTAAGCACTCTATCAAAACTAGTGACACATCATTTCAAAGGAGCAAGCAAGTTGGAACACAAGTAGCTTAGCTAAACATTCTCACATTAATGGTATCTTCTAGGAATAGATAAGGAGAGGCATATTTCATTTTCATTCACGTGCCCCAAGAAGATCAATACAAGAGTTAAATCCACCTTCTCATTCGACATCCCATGATAACTAATCAAAAAAATCATTTAAAACACCCCTACAATTTAGTATAACAGTCAGCCTTGATAAGAGAAAGGAGTAATAAGGGTTCAAAACTCAACCATAAAGGTCGAAGAAGGACATTCAGATTTTGTGTGTTTTCTTTTTGAAGGAAAGGCCAGGAAGAGAGGTTGAAGGAAGACCTTAAAATTTTGGTTGAATAAATAAAAGGGAAAAAATAACTGTGGGAAGTGATCGAAGTCTCTTGTGAAAAATAAAAAGGGGCACCTTCACTAAGAGGAATAGAATGGCTACTCAGCAGAGAGTTAATAATAATTTAAAAATTTAGAAAAGAAAGAATACAAGACCATGGTGATGGAATATGTATAACCGTAAACCCAAAGTGCACTTGAGTAAAAGAGAATACGACTGCATTATCTAAAATTCACATCCCAGTCTTAAATTAATAAAAATTCTGAATATAACTTTATTGTTGGAAGGTCTAAGTTGTACAGCTGGACGAGGGGAGGTTCTTATCCATCATTCAAGTCGCATAAGAAGATCCTTTAAAACCAGGACCCTTTCTCACCTTGAAGGTAGAATTTATTAACGGTTGTACACCTGTAAAGTAATATCGATGGAATTTTGAGGGGAAATAAGTCAACCGGAATAGTCGTGAAGAACGGTTAAATCACGTCCTTCCACCGTGCTTCACCCAGGCATGGGCACTCTTTCGCGTGAATTGAGTGGAGTTATTATGGCTAGAGTTAACGCTTCAGGGGATGCTCGATACGTGGTCTGGAGGGAAGAAATTTCTTTCCTACCCACAACTACTAAGTGTAACTTTAAGACAGTGGGAAATGCATTGATCATCACCACACAAAGTTATCAAATATCCTCTCTGTGCTAACAGTTTTTAGCCATTCAAGAAAATTTGCTAAGGCAATACGTTCCTTGATTATACCTCTGGCGAGTACGAAGACTTTGTTGGGCCAACTCCCATTCAATGCGTTGTATGAGTTGGTCTGCAACTGACCAGGAGACACCCTCGGGAAAGGAAAAACATCTAACAACTAGAATGTACATTCATGCATTGGACAATGTGCATGCCAAGGTAAATTCTTGTGTGCAGGTGTAAAATAAAGAAATTTAAAAATAAATCAATGGTTCCCAGGACGCCCACGTAGAGTCAACGTTAAATAAAGAGTTTCCATGTGGATCGAATTACCGCGGCTTAAACAGGAACCCACATTTACTTTTAACCCTCAGAAGGGTTACATATTCTCATTCGAACATAGAGAGAAGGAGAAGAGTGGGTTGCGCGATAATCAACATAGGGGTGAGTAGTCCAAGAGAGGAGGGATTGTTGGAAACCTCTTGAACATTTTCGGAAGGACCCGAGTAAGTAATTGTGAGAAAAGAGGGGAAACGTGACTATAAGAGCATTCTTCGGGGTGGCAAGGAACCCAAGCAGTCATTGGCAGGCGCTAACATTTTCCAGAGCTTGGCGAATTCGCTGACTGTCAAGAATGGATGGAAAGGGAAATGTGTTTTCTACCCAGAATCTATACCAGGCATAAGCTACATGATGTGTTCCTCTAAGCCCAGGAAAAAACTTTCCCTGGCGCGAGAGCTCAACGATACGCTAATAAAACACTCTGAGTGAGTCTCGGTACAGGGAGTGCTTGCATTCGATCTCAGGCCCAAAATTCGCTGACAAAAGTAGAAGATTCGCAGAGAGAAAAAAGGGTAAACAAAAATATAGTTGAGCTCCCGAGGAACATAGAGGTGATCCTGAGGTAAATCTCTAATTGGTCAAGGAAGATACAGAGTAAACGAAGATTGTGAAGATGTTGATCCATGGAAGAACATAGAGCTCAGGCTCGTCCCCCAACACAGAGAAAAAGGAGTCTTGGAATTGCTGAGCTTAAGGAAGGAATAAAATGTCGAGAGGGTAGGCATAAAAAAGATAAGGAAATTCAAGGGAAATCATAGAGTAATCAAGGTAAAATCATTGAGGTAAAGATCCATCAAATTCACAGGGAAGGATTCCAACACAGAGGTTTTGAAGGGAATAATTGAAGGGATAGCACCCAAAAATTCACAGGCTAGATTGGTCAATCTCAGAAATTTTAAGAGGGAGGAGATGGGTGAGTGACTATGTCAACGCATAAAAAAAAAACCTTAATGGAATCCCAAACCAGAAATTAATAACGTAGTGATTACCCCAATTATATATATATATAATAATCACTTAATATATTGTGAAGTCAAAGGAAATACAATAAACTTAGTACTTTGCACTTTCAAAATTCAGTGAGGCATACCATAACTGAAGGCAACGAAGTTGAAGACGTCCTTTCACGCTTGCGCCCATCCATATCCCACTTAATAACCATGAAGAGTGCACCGGTACCTCCCAACCAACGCTAGGGGTACTTTTCTTCCCCGTGACCCCTCGAGACGCAAAGGGGAAATGCACACAAACCATAGAAAAAATAGCTCCCAGCTCGCCTCGCAAGGTCGAGCTATCACTCTCTATTCGGGCTGGGTATTCCAACCCCCACAAGAAAAATCAGTCAAGAAAAATCTGGCAGCATAACACTACGCATGCCTGTCATGATCCATTCCCCTCCTTTGTCATTTCTTTTATAGAGTTATCTTAGTGACTAGTTGCCAAAATGCACATTAATTTCTTTTTATTAGGAATATTCTCCCCCGTACACTTGTCAATTGATCCCTTAGTTGCATTAGAAATTCATTTAATTAATTAAATTAAATTGCCAATTTCCCTCACCCACCTAAAAGCGTTCCCAAAAGCATTCCTAAAAACACTCCTCGATGTCCCTTTATTCCCTCACATTCCCTTAATTACTGGCGCCTTTCTTAAAGCTTAGTTGAGTTCATATTAGGAAATTTCTCTAGACTAGATTCCCTTATATGTTCCACATTCCTTTTGTATTTAAGTTTCCCCTTTTTGGTCTAAGTTCTAAATTTGCAAGTTTTGCACATAGCCAACAATTAAATTTTTTGGATAAATTCTTTCTCCTTTAATTTTTAAATTTGATTTTTCTTCAACCCCCCTTTATTAGTTGATTAATTAGTTTTAGTCCTTATACCCCAATTAGACCTATATTCTAAATTCAACTAGGCTTAACAAAATTGTTCTTAAGGGAAATTTTATAATTTTTAAACTTTTCTCATGCAACATTTATTTTAAGGTTGACCAAGTCAAAACGAGATATTGTTTTCTAGGTACCTAGTTTCATTGACTCACTAGTGTTAAAAACAATGACGTGCCCTTCAATATGCACTACGTCCTCCAAGGGTGCTACTCGCCTTTTGACAGATTTTGGTAGGCGTCCGCACTTGGATTTAGTACTCCGTCAGGGGAACTTGTAGAAGACTAAGGGCATCTAAGGAATAAGGACCCTACCTTATTGCATACCCATTAGAATATTCATGAACAACTATCTCAGTCTGCCCTCACAACATTATGGATCTCTCGAACAAGGCAATCATTAACCTACAATTTGAGCCACGACAAGCGTGCTAGTAGGCTGCGACAGGGTTGTTGCCACACCTCTCCCTCAATATCTCTAGTTGTCGTGCATGACCACTTTACTCCAAATGTGAGTTTGATTAGCAAGAAATCATCAGCCTGTATCCATCAATTAAACATGTCAGGGATCCATAAATAAGAGCATAATATACCCAGTCATATGTCACATATGCAATAACGAAAATACTCAAACCATATACAACCCACTCCCTGACTCGATATGGAGTCCAAGGAGGTCCATCGATGCCATCAACATCCTCAATCTTTCAAGAGTCCTACACACTTAGGAGAAACTAGTCAATATCACACGTCTATACATAATAACATAACATGACATCATAATCCACAGTCTCATCATCAGAATCCATAAGTGAAGTAGTCAATCATATAATGAACCAGATCACTTGCACACAAGTGTCCTCAATAATAAGTCACATCAGGTGCATGCAAGAGCGAGATGTTACATACACCCCCTCTTGTTTCAAACTTCGTCTCGAAGATTCATAGTACACAAGTGAAAATAAAGTATCTGACAATATCTAAATGTCTAGCTATAAAAAAAAATGGAAATTGTTGACGCATATCATATGCATCCTCCGATGTAGTCGAGTGTGGACTATAATTTTCCCACTGGACCTTGATCTGATCAACAATTCGACGCCGTAGTTTTTGAATGTGATGGTCCAGAAAGCAGATTGGCTCCACCTTGAGCACACCCTCACCTAACATCCTCCAAGAAATCAAGTCATTCACATTGCGTAGGATTACTGACCTAAATTTGCACACAGATACAAGATAAACATCCTGAAATGCCTCAAAGAATGAGGCATGACTAATCTTTAGGTCCTTCATAATTATTGTCACATGATGCACATCGAGAAAACCCTTATGCCGATCTTGCGCTTCTTCCAACCCTTTTTCCTATCGTTTGTACTTCTTCTTCCATTTATTGGATCACTTCTGGTCTTACCAGGACCCCATCCTCGAGTCTATCCCAGCTCAAAGGCGTCCGACATGGTCTCCCGTAGAGAAACTCAACAATGTCATCCTAACGGTCCCTTGATAGTTGTTGTTGCATGCAACTCAGCCAACGACAAGAACTATTCCCAAGGTTTTTGTTGGTCCAACACACCATACACAATACAACCTTCCAAATTTGGTTTGTTCCTATGGTCATCCTGTCTATCTTAGGGACATGTTGTACTAAAGTTCAGTGGTGTTCCTAAGGCCTCTTGGGAAAGTTGTCCAAAATCATCTTGCAAACATCGATTCCCCTATCGGATATGATTCTTTTGGTACGTCTGGCAGTATCAATATCTCGTCGATATAAACTCTAGCTATACCTAGCGCCTGATGCGTCGTACACACAGGGACAAAATGTGAACTCTTTGTTAGAGTGTCAACTATCATGAAAATCGAATCGTGCCTCCTTACTGTCAGCGGAAATTTCCCCAATGAATTCCATTGAAATGACCTCCCATTTTGAGTCCAAAACAACATGTGGTCATAGCAATCATGTCGGATGTCTATGTTTATCCTTCACTTATCGAACTTCTTGACATCTCTCCACGTAGTTGATGATGACCAGTTTTATCCCTTCATGAAGAATAAGGGCTTAAGGTATGTTCTCATCTTCATGACTCTTGGATGAGCCATGTACTTGCTCTATGAACTTCATATAAGATCAAAAATTCTCAATTCGTCGTTGGGTGGTAAATAAATTCGGTTATTACATCTCAATTTTGGTACCAACATGGTGTCTTGTCCAATATAATTCCTTAACCTCCTTATACCAGTCATCATCGCACTGTAGTTAGAGTCATTTCACGAAGATTTTCCTGAAGAGGCACCATCGAAAATATGTGTGGTCTCCAACTCAATGCATCTGTAACTCTATTCACTGTCCATTTTATGTAAGTAATCTCAAAATCATACTCGTTAAGAAGTTCTCACCAACACCTTTGTCGCACGTTCAAGTCACTTTGCGTAATAAGGTGTTGCGAACCACAATGGTCTATTTTTTTTTGTTCAAAATTAAGTCCAATCAGGTAGTGTCCCCACACTCTCAGGGAAAACACAGTGGCTAATAACCCCAATCATGCATTGTGTAGCTCTCGTCATGCCTTCTTAACTTTCTCAAGATGTAAATGATCACTCAATTGTCTTGCATCAAGACTCCGCCTAAGACTTCCTTGGATGCGTCTGTTCATACCAATAATTCGTCGTCCATGTTAGGGACCTTTAGTATCAATGTTTTCATCAACAACTCCATGAGCCTTCAAAATGCTACCACGCATTTCACATTCCATAAAACTTCTTTTTTTCTTTTGCAATTCTGTAATCGGATTTGCTTTCTTCTAAAAACCTTCGATGAACCATCGATAATATCCCACTAAACCCATGGATCCATTTATTTCTGGGATGTTCATCAATGCAGGTCATTCCACAATAGCCTCCACCTTTACTGGATCCACAACGATTGCCTTCTCCGGGTATCACATGCCCTAATTAATGAATCCTCGATTGATAGAAATATCATTTCGAAGTTTTCTCGTATAATTTGTTCTCTAGTAAACATTGTAGTACCAAGTGCAAAAGTTCGTCATGTTCTTCCATTGTCTGAGAATATATAAAAATTTCATCAACGAATACTCGACGATAGTCAAGAAGAGTCTCCACTACACATCTTTCTTTCGTATGAAAATAATAGGAGCACCCCAAGGTGATACACTTGGATGTATAAGTCCTAGGTCCAACAACTCGTTAAGTGGAATTTTCAACTCTTGTAACTCAGGGGTCGACATTCGATAAGGCATTCATTCCGTCGGTTCAGTTCTAGGTTTTAGGTCAATGGTAAATTCCATCTTGGCTTCGGGCGACACAGCTGGTAATTCTTCTTGAAATCATGTCCGCAAACTCTCGTACTACCAAAAGGTTTTCTAATCCTTCTGCCATGCCCTTGACATTCAACGCTAAGTATGCATACAACTTGCAGCCTTGTGCGTCCTCTCTTGTAGCTGTAGGGAATAAATGAACCTTAATGATACTTCCCGTTTTCTTCTTACAATCAAACTTCTGTGTCCCTCATCGTCAGTCCAACTCAACCGCTTCATCTTATCATTGAGTATTGCATCATGTGATTCCCATCAGTCCATACTGATCAATACATCATAATATCTTAAGATCGTGACGTATAGATCAGACTTCATTACATTATTCCCCAAGTTAAGGCTACAGTCTGTAACCCTTCCTCCATCCTATTGCTTGGCTCTCAAAGCCATTTATACGTAGCCTCATTTGTCATGTTTGATCACCTTTACCTAAATCCCTTCAGCATGGTCTAGAATAAAGCTCCCTGAGCACCAGGATCTAAAAAATACTAATTTTTGGTTGGCGATGGTACCTGACGTCTCGAGCACATTCGACTAGTGCTCGACCTGGCGGTTATTCACTGCTGCATGAATCTTATGGGCCTTTCCCAAATCTCCTATTGTAGTGTGTCCTGTGGACTCGGCTGCTTGGGCCTTTTCAATCGAACAATATTGTTGGTAAGGTGGAATCTCCACATGTCCAACACCCGTCTCTGGTCCTATACTCCTAGTCTCCGAAGTAGAGGTTGTTGGCCTACCAGCCTAAGATCTTGATCTATTCTGTTGACAAGCCTAACTACGGTTGTTGGCGGCGGTCCCTTGTAGGGGTCTTCTGCTGAGGAACCCATCGTCGTGGTGTCATGAACAAGGGTTTTGTAGATGTATCTTGATACCAAGATGTCTTGTATGGTTAGCGTCTGATGTTGTTGTGCACCAGATGTTGTCAGTCCAGACAGTCTTGTAGGAGTCACACCCTGACTCTCGCGGTCAAATATTTCTCAGCTATGAGCCCTAATGGACTGCGTCATGCAACGTTTGAGGCATTTATATCCTCACCTTCACACGAAATCTAGAGTTAAGGCCGATCACGAACCTGTTGATCTCCAACTTTTCTGTGTACAGATGTAGGGCATACCGAAGTAGCTCCATAAATCTGGTCCTATAATCCAACACCGTATGACCACTATGTCATACGGTACTGAACTCATCGACCTGGCACCCAATGAATTCCTCTTACCATTACCTCTCCTAGAATCTCTCCCATAACATGACTTCGACGACCATGTTTAGTTGAGGTAGGAGCGTCTTCCACCATTGGAGAGCGCTCCCCTTTAGCTGAAGACTTCCATGAGAACCTTCATGCTGGAGGTCGTAATCAAAAAGCACATCGCCTTGCTCTCCATCCATGCCTTGGTAGTTGAGCCGTCTGTGGCACTCGTGGACTCATGAACTTAAACCTCTCAAGTTCTCTATGAATGATATCAGTACTGGATGGGGCATGTTGTGGACCCTCAAGGGTACAAGTGCCCTAGCCTCATCTCAGTACATATGGTAAATCAAGTCCTATAACATTCCCTAGAAGGACCTTGTAAGACCATCCACATCCCTTATAGTAATCGACTCCTTCCCAAGGACTTGTTCTTCCCCTTGGGTGTTAGACTCCTAGGGCGTGGGCACTTCTAGAGGCATCGCACCTCCTTCCCCAACACCACGTTGTGAATCTCTGCAACTTCCTCTAACCGATATTATCGCATGGACAGGTTAATATCTTAATTAGCATTAAGTATTGATCAAGGGATTAATTCAGTGGAAGGCATGGATATCCACAGTTGCAGGGTTGAACCCACTCTGATACCATATGTAAGGACCCCCATCGTTATGACAACAAAAGCGATGTCCAATAGGTAAAAAAAAATATTTTTAATGTTGTGTTAGGTAATTAAAACATCATAATAAATAACAACATCATTGACACAACTTTCACATAATTAATGTAACAATATTAATGCATTAACCATCAATTACGACACAAGGAAGACACATCATCAATGATCTTCAAGCTGCAATGACATTCTAATAAACCAACACATGTAACAAAACATTCCATGGCGCAAGAAGTTTAACATCTACATAAATTATCCGTCAACAAATTAAGGGCGCAATTAAAGCTGGTTAATCCATTATATGATGACATAAGAGAATGCACAAGGTGAAAATTCATCATTTTTATGGCATTTAAGTAACTTCAATCAATCAATACATCATCTATATTCCATGGCGCCAACAATCTAACTACTTAGTTCATTATTACCTTAACAATCATTCCACATGCCACGAAACCAAAATTTGGTCAATCTCCCATCAACATCAAATTCATTGCGCGTGAGGGTTACACTTTCTAAACCAATAATGCATCATCGATATTAGAAGGTGATTAAAATTCTACTTAATACAACCGTCATACATCAATAATTTAATGGTGCAAATGTGGTCATCAGTTTTAATCCCTTTTCATTGTATGCGAGTGACAATCTATTGATTTTTGGTGCAAGGAATATAAGCACTCTATCAAAATTAGCAACACATCATTTCAAAGGAGAAAGCAAGTCTGAACACAAGTAGCTTAGCTAAACATTCTCACATTAAGGGTATTTTCTAGGACTAGATAAGGAGAGGAAGATTTCATTTTCGTTCGCACACCCCAAAAAGATCAATACAAGAGTTAAATCCACCTTCTCATTCAGCATCCCATGATAACTAATCAACAAAATCGTTTAAAACAACCATACAATTTAGTATAACACTCAACCATGCTAAGAGAGAGGAGTAATAAGGGTTCAAAACTCAACCACAAAGGCCCAAGAAGGACATTCATATTTTTTGTGTGTGTTTTTTTTAAGGAAAGACCAAGAAGAAAGGTTGAAGGAAGACCTTAAAAAATCGGTTGAATAAATAAAAGGGAAAAAGTAACTGTGGAAATTTATTGAAGTCTCTTGTGAAAAATAAAAAGGGGCACCTTCACTAAGAGGAATAGCATGGCTGCTCAGTAGAGATTTAATAATAATTGGAAAAAGGTTAAGTCACGTCCTTCCACCATGCATCACCTAGGCGTGGACACTCTTTCATGTGAATTGAGTGAAGTTACTGTGGCTGGTGTTAACGCTTCAGGGGATTCTCATCACGTGGTCTAGAGGGAGGCGATGTATTTACTACCCACAACTGCTAAGTGTAACTGTAAGACAACAGGGAATGTGTTGATCATCACCATACAGAGTTAGTGAATCTCCTCTCTGTGCTAACATATTTTATCCGCTCAAGAAAATTTACTAAGGCAATATGTTCCTTGCTCAGACCTCTGGCAAGTACAAAGACTCTGTCAGGTCAACTCTCAAGGTACCCAACGAAGGCACAAGCAATGACATCCTGAATAATATTTCCACAAAAACAAATGCAAGCGGTCATCACCTTAAGTAAAGGAAAAAGATTGAGAAAAATACTCAATTTACAACTCTTGTGGACGAGCGACCTCGTTGTCACGCTTAGACTTTAAGTAGTCCTGATCGACATGTTGTCTGAGTTGGTGTGCAACAAATCAGGAGACACCCTCGGGAAAGGAAAATCGTCTACCAACTAAAACAGACATACCCTCATTGGACAGTGTGCGTGCCAAGGTAAATTCTTGTGTGCAGGTGTGAAATAAATAAATTTAAAAATAAAGCAACGGTTCCTAGGATTCCCATGTAGAGTCAAAGTTAAATAAAGAGTTTTCAGGTGGATCGAATTACCGGGGATTAAACAGGAACCCACATTTACATTTAACCCTCGGAAGTCTTACACACTCTCATTCGAACATAGATAGAAGGAGAAGAGGGAGTTGTGCGATAATCAACATTGGGGTGAGCAGTCTGGGCGAGGAGGGATCGTTGGAAACCTCTTGAACATTTTTGGAAGGCCCCAGGTAAGTGTTGGCAATAAAATTGGGAAACGTGACTGTAAGAGCATTCCACGAGGTCGCAAGGAACCCAAGCAATCGTTGGTAGGCGCTAACATTTTTCAGAGCTTTGCAAATTCGCTGAATGTTAAGAATGGATGGCAAGGGCAATGTGTTTTCTACCCAGAATCTATACCATGCATAAGCTACAAGATCTGTTTCTATAAGCGCATGAGAAAACTTTCGATCTCAGGCCCAAAATTCGCTGACAAAAGTAGAAGATTTGTGGGGAGAAGAAAGGGTAAACAAAAATATAGTTGAGCTCCCAAGGAACATAGAGGCAATCCTGAGGTAAATCGTTGATTGGTCAAGGAATACACAGAGCAAAAGAATAGTGTGAAGATGTTGATCCATGGAAGAGCACAGAGCTCAGGATAGTCCCCCAATGTAGAGAAAAAGGAGTCTTGGAATCGTTGAGCCTAAGGAAGGAATAAAACGCCAAGAAGGTAGGAATAAAAACGCTGAGCAAATTCAAGGGAAATCGTAGAGTAATCAAGGTAAAATAGTTGAGGTAAAAATCCATCAAATTCGCAGGGAAGGATGCCAACAAAGAGGTTTTGAAGGGAAGAATCGTAGGGATAGCACCCAAAAATTCACAGACTAGATTAGTCAATCTCAGAAATTTTAAGAGGGAGGAGTTAGGTGACTGACTACCTCAACGCATAGAAAAAAACCCCTTAATGAAATCCCAAACCATAAATTAATAATGCAGTGATTACCCCAATTATATATATAATAATCACTTAATACATTGCAACATCAAAGGAAATACAATAAACTTAGTACTTTGCACTTTCAAAATTCAGTGAGGCATACTGTAACTGAAGGTGACAAAATCAAAGACATCCTTCTGTGCTTACGCCCATCTAGCTCCCGCTTGCTAATTGTGAGGACTGCACTGGTACCTCCCAGCCAAAACTAGGGGTACTCTTCTTCCCCCTAATCCCCTCAAGCCGCAAAGGGGCCACACACACAAACCAGAGAAAAAATATCTCCCAGCTTACCTCGCAAGGTCAAGCTACCACTCTCTATCCAGGCTGGGTATCCCAACTCCCACAAGAAAAATCAATCAAGAAAAATCGGGTAGCATAACACTACACATGCCCGTCTTGATCCATTCCCCTCCTCTGTCATTTCTTTTATAGAGTTATCTTAGTGACTAGTTGCCAAAATGCACATTAATTTCTTTTTATTAAATTTTTATTAGGAATATTCTCCCCTGTACACTTGTCACACGATCCCTTAGCTGCATCATAAATTCATTTAATTAATTTAATTAAATTGCCAATTTCCTTCACCCACCTAAAAACGTTCTTAAAAACGCTCCTCGATGTCCCTTTATTCCCTCACATTCCCTTAATGACTGACGCCTTTTTTAGACCTATGTTTTAAATTCATCTAGGCTTAGCAAAATTGTTTTTAATGGAAATTTTATAATTTTTAAACTTTACTCAAGCAACATTTATTTTAAGGCTGACCAGGTCAAAATGATATATTATTTTCAAGGTACCTAGGTTCATTCACTCACCAGTGTTAAAAAATGCGACGTTCCCTTCAAGACGCATTACGTTCTCCAAGGTTGCCACTCGCCTTTATTCAATTTTCATTTATGCAATGTGCCCTTCAAGACACACTACATGCTCCAAGGGTGCTACTCTCCTTTTGACTGATTTTGGTAGACGTCCGCCCTTGGAGTCAATACTCCATCGGGCGAACTTGTGGGAGACTAATGGCCTCTAAGGAATAAGGACCCTGCCTTATTGCGCGCCTCTTAGAATCTTCATGAGTGATTGTCTTAGTCTGCCCTCACGATATCATGGATCTCTCGAACTAGGTAATCGTTAACCTACAGTTTGAGCCATGATAAGAGTGCTAGTAGGTTGCGGCAGGGTTGCTGCCACACCTCTCCCTCAATATCTCTAGTTTTTGTGCATGACCCCTTTAATCCAAATGTGAGTCTGATTAGAAATAAATCGTCAACTTGCAACCTTCAACGAAACATGTCAGCAATCCATAAACAACACCATAATATACCCAGTCATATGTCACATATGAAATAACAAAAATATTCAAACCATATACAGTCCACTCCCTGACTTGATCTAGAGTCCAAGGAGGTCCATCGATGCCATCAACATCCTCAATCTGTCAAGAGTCCTGTACAATCAGGAGAAACCAGTGCATAGCACATGTTTATACATAATAGCATAACATGACATCATAATCCACATTATCATCATCATAATGCATAACCAAATCAGTCAATAATATAATGAACTAGATCACTTGCACGCAAGTGTCCTCAAGAATAAGTCACATCAGGTGTGCGCAATATCAAGATGTTAAAGTGGCAGGACGGGGCAAGGATAGGTGGTTGCGCCACCTTCTAGTTGTAGTGAGAGAATTGGGAAGTTTGAGCTTCCCTCAGGTTGTAGCCTGAAAATATAGGGGGTCAAAGCCTTCTTCCAGTTGCAGCTAGAGAACAAAGTAAGTTAGTTCTTCCAATGAATGTAATTCTTAAAGACATATAAGAAAAATAATTCTATGGTTTTCTCCCGCATTGGGTTTCCACATAAAAATACTGTGTACTATGTATGTGTATGATTGTTCATTGTTCATAGTTTATTTACTCTACACTTATTGGATGATAATGTTATATTGATCATAAAGATAAATAACACTTTCATGCTGTTTTTAAAAGGATTAAAAATATCTATTGCTGATTCACCCCCCCTCTCAGTAATCCAACAATTGTTATCAGAGCAGGTTCCTTCAGAAATTAGTTCAACCATTGGAAGGTAGATAATGGAGAGAAAAAATATGTACGAAAATATAATACCACAGTTTGATGTACATAACTATGCATTCTGGAGTAGAAGTATGAAATCATATGTACCAGCACAGGGATTTGAGGTTTGGAAATCAGTTGTAGATGGATATAAAGAACTCATCATTCCTCCAACAAATGAAAATGGAAGGAAACTCAATCTAAATAATTTAAAAGCCAAAAATGCTCTTCTAAATGGTCTTGGTGATTCGGTATATGGAAAAGTTATGCATTGCAACTCCGCAAAGGATATTTTGGAAAAACTTCAGAATTTTTATGAAGGAGATGAAAAAGTCAAGGCATCAAAACTTCAAACTTACAAAGGTCAATTTGAACAGCTGGAGATGAAGGAAGATGAGAATATTTCAACTTACTTATTCTGAGTTGATGAAACAATGAATGCAATCATAGGATTGGGAGAAGAAGTGGATGAATCTATAATTGTTCAAAAGGTACTAAGATCTCTTCCAATGATATTTGATCCTAATATCTTGGCACTAGAAGAAAGAACAGATCTAGACTCTATAAGCATGGATGAACTACATGGAATTTTCATAGCCTATGAAATGAGAACCAAACATGAGAATCCAATTAGAAAGGAAGTAACATTCAAAGAATCCAAGAAGTCAAAGAAAAATGGAAAGAAAAAGGAAAAAAGAAGATAGCGGCAGCAATGAAATCTCAAAACATGATGAAGAATTAGAAAACTTCGACAGAAGACTGAAAAAGGGAATCGACGATAGATATAGAGGTAAGTTCTATTGATTTGTTTTAATTGTGATAGAAAGATTTGTATCCATGGTAATAGAAAACTTTGACAAACAAGGCATCGAAGAGGAATATGAAGAGGTAGAATTTGACTATAGAGAAGAATTGTTGAGTGCTATAGAAGTTGTAAAAAGAGAAAAGAAGAAAAACAAGTCACTACAAGGGGAACTAAAAAGAAAAGAGGAACACAAAATTCCAACTGTGAATAACTAGATCAAATGATCACTAAGTTAAAAATTCAAGTTGAAGAAGACAAAATAATTGAAGAAGCACTCAAGGAATGGTTAGAAGAAAGAGACATGACCATTGGAAATTTGGAAGCAAAGATTGTCACATTGAGAAAATATCTTCAAAAGAAAAACATGCAGAATAGTTCTAAAGTTTTGGATAACATTATTAATAGTCAGAGACCAAATCATGACAAGTCCAGACTTGGATACAATCAGATAGAAAAGGGATCAAGCTCCAAAACAACATATCAAGAAACATTTCCAAGAAGCTATGTAGAGATGGTCATAAGAGACAATAATTTTTACAAGGAAGATCACATGGATACTCCTCCACCTAGAAGATTCATCTTTCAAAATTATTGACATTTAGAAACAAGCATGCCTCAAGAAGAAGAAGGATTCATAAGAGTAACTCCTTTAAGAATATATTCAACTCCTAGGTATCAAACTATCGTCTTTGGTCTATGTTATTCATGTAATAATTTTGGAAATAAAGCTGTAAATTGCAGAGAAAATAGCAGAAACATAAACAACTATGAAATTCATGCACCAAATGGTTATTCAAGAAGGCCCGGTGAAATAAAGTGAAGAATCTACAATAAGTTTGAATCCTTGAGCACTGAAGTAGAATGCTACAAGTGCAACAAGTTTTGGCACATGGAAAAATATTGTATAATGACAGTCCCTACTAGATAAACACAACAGAACAACAACAAACACAGATAAGAACCTCAACAGAGAATATGGATAAGAAAGAAGAATCAGTATAACAATGAAGAATGCACACTTTCTCTACAACCTAAACAAAATAAACATGGTTTTTATGTTGACAGTGGCTGCTCAAAGCACATGACAGGTGATGAAGACAGGTTTCTAACTTTGAGGAAGGAAAGAGATGGTTTTGTCTCCTTTGTAAATGATGACTCAGCTAGAATCATTGGAAAGGGCACAGTCAGAATTGGAAACAAGGATACTAAGGAAGAAAATGTTATATTAGTGGAAGATCTTAAACAAAATCTTCCAAGTGTAAGTCAAATTTGTGACCAAGGTCACAAACTTATGTTCAATTCACAGAAGTGTAAGATGAGAAAAGTAGGTTCAAGAAGATTGGTTGCAACAACTGTAAGAACTTCAAGCAACATATATGTATTAAGTGAAATTGGAAATGAAAAGTGTTGTCTAGGAAAGGAAGATGAAGTTTGGCTATGGAACAGAATAATGGGTCACATAAACTTCAATAACCTCATCAAAGTCATAAAAAATGAACCAATCAGAGAAATGCCCCAGATCACGAAGCCAACCAACACATTATGCAAGCATTGTCAACAAGGAAAGAAAACAAAGACCAGATTCAAATCAAAAGAATACTCCACAACAAGATCATTGGAAATTGTGCATATTGATCTAGTTGGACCAACTAGAACAAAGGGTTTAAAAGGTGAGCAATATTTTATGTTATTGGTTTATGATTATACAAGGATGATTGCAGTTTGTTTTCTCAGGAATAAGTCAGAAGCATTTGAAAACTTCAAGGTATACAAGGAAATGGCTGAAAATGAAATGGATTCAAAAATCAAATGTTTGAGATCTGATAATGGAGGATAGTTTATTTCAAAGGAATTTATGGATTTCTGCAGCAAGCATAGAATAAAAATGAAATTCTTCGTTGCTAGGACACCTCAACATAATGGAGTTTTTGAAAGGAAGAACAAGAAAGTACAGGAAATGGGTCGAACAATGTTAACGGATTCTAAGTTGACAGATGTCTTTTGGACCTATGTAGTGCATACAACAGTTCACATTCAAAATAGAGTAATGCTCAGAAACAATAGTGATAAAGCTCCCTATGATCTATGGAAAGGAAGACCAACGAATGTGAAGCACTTCATAACTTTTGGAAGAAAATGCTATATCAAAAGAGGAGATGGAAGAATGGGAAAGTTTGATTCTCGTGTGGAAAAAGGCATACTTGTTGGGTAATCAAGTACAAGGAAAGCATAAAAATATTTCAATCTAAGGCTCATCAAATTTTTGGAAAGCATCAATGTAACAGTTGATGAGACAGGTGGAGGGAAAATAAAGGAAGAATAAAATGAGTCATTGGAACAGTTTTACGAAGAAGAAGCAAAGGATGAAGAAGTAGTAGAAGGGGAAGATAAAGAAGACCAGGTAGAAGTAGAAGAGAAAGAACAACAAGTACCTCCAAAGAAACCTAAAAAATGAATAAATAATAGTCATCCCTCAAATCATATTATCGGGAACAAAAATGTAGGAGTTGAGACTAGAAGAAGAATTTGTTCAACAGAACAACTACACCTAGCACTCTTATTTTCGATTGAACCAAATATTTTTGAAGAAGCCAACAAATATGAATTTTGGATAAAGGCCATGGACGAAGAGTTGGATCAGATAGAGAAGAATGACACTTGGGAATTCATTCCAAGGCCAAGGTACAAGAATGTGATCATCACAAAGTGGGTCTTTAGAAATAAATTTAATGAAGAGGACAAGTTACCAAGAACAAAGCTATATTGGTATGTAAAGGATACACATAGATTGAAGGTATCCACTTTGAAGAGACGTTTTCCCGAGTTTCCATAAAGGAATAAATTAGATTGATCCTAGCCTATTCATGGTCCAAGAATATTAAAGTGTATCATATGGACATGAAATAAACCTTTCTGAATGGGGAACTAGAAGAAGATGTCTACATTGAGAAACCTGAAGGATTTCAGTTGTCAAAGAATGAAGATTATGTGTGCAGGTTGAAGAAGGCCTTGTATGGTCTAAAACATGCCCCCAAAGAATGGTATTCTAGACTGGAAAAATATCTACAACAACAAGGGTTCAGAAAAGGAAATGCAGACAACAACCTCTACATCAAGGTAACTCAAGATGGTATTTTATTAATTAAAGTGTATGTTGATGATATTATTTTTGGAAGTGATGATGACAAGTTGAGCCATAAATTTGCAAAGGATATGCAGAATGAATTTGAAATTTCATTACTTGGAGAACTATCCTTCTTTCCGGGTCTTCAGATATGTCAAAACAACCAAGGCATTTTTATTTCTCAAACAAAGTATATCATATAAATGCTAAAGAGGTTTGGAATGGAAGATTGCAAACCAGTCAATACTCCTATGCAAACCAATTGCAAGTTAAGAAAAGATGATGATTCAAAGTCTACAGATTAGAGGCAGTACAGGTCAATGATTGGCAACTTACTTTTTGTGACAACATCCATACCAGATGTAATGCAGGCAGTTGGATAGGTGGCACAATTTCAAGCAACACCAAAGGAATCACATGTTCTAGCAGTAAAGAGGATATTCTGATATCTCGAGGGTACATAAGAGTTTGGATTATGGTATCCAAAAGGAAAGGATCTATCACTTGTTGCCTACACAGATGCAGATTGGGAAGGTTGCATTGATGACCGAAGAAGTACAAGTGGAGCAACATTCTACTTGGGTGAGTGTTTGGTATCTTGGCTAAGAAAGAAATAGTCACCAGTATCATTGTCTACAGCTGAAGCAGAGTATATTGTAGCAACAACATGTTGTACATAGGTTCTATGAATGAAAAAAACTTTGAAATATATATAGGTTGAGTATGATGAGCCCATTCCAATATATTGTGATAATACAAGTGCCATCAATATCTCAAAGAATCCAGTAATAAACTCCAAGACAAAGCAGATTTTAATCTGGTATCACTTTCTATGAGAACAAATTGCAAAGAAGAACATCAGAGTTGAATATGTGGGAAAAAAAGAACAGGTTTCATATATCTTTACAAAACCACTTCCAAGGGAAGCTTTTGAGTATCTTCAACAGAGACTCATAGTAATTTCTACTCCAAAATGAATTTTTTTGAATGTTTATCTTATATTTCTTAAATTCACATGAGAAAGCTCCATAAAGAGGACATTTCAGTTTGGGGGAGCAATTTCAGGAAGAGTTCATTCAGGGGGAGTAGCCCCAAGGACAATTTAGTTAGGGGGAGAAACCCCGATGGGAAGTTACCTTTTCCATTGATGTCAAAGGGGGGGAGATTCATTAGATTCATGGATAGAGAGTTAGATTCTTGGAGAGAGAGAGAGAGAGAGAGAGAGAGAGAGAGAGAGAGAGAGAGAGAGCACAGATGAATGTTTCCAGGGGGAGCGATGGTCACAGGGAGAGCATGAGTGATATGACTTCAGTATCGCATCAGAGTGTTTCCAACAATTCCAAAGGGGGAGATTGTTGATTATTTGGGTTGGTTTTAATTGAAGTCAACCCTTGAAGCAATTCTGGTAGAAAATTCCAATAGCTCCAACAGTATGGTTAATGGAATTAATATTGTTTGATGTATAATGGTACAAATATTATATATTTGGAGGTAAGGCTATCATGTATGGATAGTACATGTCATGCCATTTCTGGCTATATGTGGAACGCCACATAACTCCTCACGGTTAGAGATTTATGGACTTGTGAAGTTCGAGAACCCTCTTGAGTTATGTAGAAGCCCCTAGAAGGTCAAATAAGTCAAATTATTCTAGAAATTCCTAGAAGAAGTTGACTAGTCATAATGGGTGAAACTAGGATTTAATCATGGGTTAAATTGTTGCAACAAGAAAATAATTAAAAATAAATTAATTGCAACTAGAAGTGGACAGTTTACTATTTATGGATAAAATGGTTATAAGTGGACAAGTGGTTAGAAGTGGGTTAGCCCTAAAAATAAGGAAGTTGGATTAAGTTGGTTAGAAGGTAACCCCTTGAGGAAGCTACATGGAAGTGTAAATAAGAGAGCAAGGATCTCTTATTAGAACCTATTGAATACATTGAATATCTATTATTGTGTAAGGTTTAATGTAGGTACTCATTGATACATATGAAGTTACGCAAGTCTGAGGTAGCATGAAGGGTTGACGGTGAAATTTTCAGAATTACAGAAATACTAAAAAAACCCTAGTTTTTCAGGTGGATGTGGGCTGCAGTGGAGAAGGGCACATACGTACGTGAGCTAGCAGTATAACAGGGCACATACATGTGGGAAAATACATGAAAGATTGAGTTTCTAAGGGTGTCAGGTTCTCAGAGTCTGAAAGCAAGCTCCTAGGAAGGTCTACAGTGATCAGGTATAATAGATCTATCTATAGATTCAAAATGTATGTCATATTCTTATGTGTAGTTGGATATTGTTGTCTTCATGAATTTTAGCCTATTCTAGAGAGTAAACCTTGTTGAATTTTAGCCTATTCTAGAGAGTAAACTTGGAAAACATGCCATGCGACCATTATTTGATATCTGATTCTAAAAATCGTACAAAATATGCTATGTACTATACTATTTCCAATTCAATTGGTCTCACAAAATTGGTAACCTCTATGAATAAGTTGATTTTTTTTACCTGAAACACTTGTTTACGACTAGTTACAGGACTAGTAAAAAACCTTATCTTCCACAGGGTGTATCTTTGAAAGTAAAACGACCTAGAATATGAAATTCACACCAAAAGTATATTTATATGTCTTCTAAACCACCTCCAATTTTCACTTTTTGGAGTGGCCCTAAAAAAAATTTGTGGCGAAAATTCCAAAATGTCTTGTTTGAGGAAGCAAAACCCTAGGATCGGTGCTCTGATACCAAATGTAATGATACAAATGATTTGATTTGTA